>CAJQZM010035174.1:88173-175143 GCA_907164665.1 Colias nastes
CCTTTCTCATTCAGCACCCGGTTTGTTAACAACGCCTGATGCGCGCGGTGAAATGCGCCGAAGCCAAAATGGACAATGCGCGAGCGTAATTGCTGGCGATCGTAGCGAGGCTGCTGCACGCGGGCAGGAAGCGAGGTGGAAGCAATTGTCTTCATGAAATACACACCTGATTAACCATTAATTAACAATGGCAGTGTAAAGTTATATGACAACAAATTGAATTGGTAAGCCGTAAATATCCCCGTTCTGTGAGTTTGATCAATCAATGTGTGGCGCTGTGTTGACCCTTTGCGGTAAACATGTATGGTAGTCGTCATTGCAGTAAACCATATTGGTATAACAACTTGAGAGGGTGAGGCAATGGAACAAACCTGGCGTTGGTACGGGCCGAACGATCCGGTTTCTCTTGATGATGTACGTCAGGCTGGCGCGACAGGCGTTGTCACGGCACTGCATCATATTCCTAACGGGCAAGTGTGGCCGGTTGAGGAAATTCAAAAGCGTCAGGCGTTGCTGGCGGAGAAGGGGTTAACCTGGTCAGTCGTGGAGAGTATTCCGGTCCACGAGGATATTAAAACCCATTCGGGTGAATACCAGACCTGGATTGCCAACTATCAGCAGAGTATCCGTAATCTGGCGGCCTGCGGCATTGATACGGTCTGCTATAACTTTATGCCTATCCTGGACTGGACGCGTACCGATCTTGAATACCAGATGGCGGATGGTTCAAAAGCGCTGCGTTTCGACCAGATCGCGTTTGCGGCGTTTGAACTGCACATTCTGAAGCGTCCGGGTGCTGAAGCGGATTACACCGCAGAAGAGCAGCAGCAGGCGCTCGCGTGGTTCCACGCGGCAAGTGAAGCGGATATTGAAAAGCTGACCCGCAACATCATTGCCGGGCTGCCGGGTGCTGAAGAAGGCTACACGCTGGACCAGTTCCGCGCGCGTCTGGCGGAATACGGTGATATCGATAAAAACCAGCTTCGCAAAAACATGGCGTACTTCCTGCGCGCGATAGTACCGGTGGCAGAAGAGTCCGGCGTGCGTCTTGCTGTTCACCCGGACGATCCTCCGCGTCCTATCCTCGGCCTGCCGCGTATCGTGTCGACAATTGAAGATATGCAGTGGCTGAAAGAGACGGTAGACAGTATCTATAACGGCTTTACGATGTGTACCGGTTCTTACGGCGTGCGTGCGGATAATGACCTGGTACGGATGATTGAAACCTTTGGCGATCGTATTCATTTCACGCATTTGCGTGCAACCTGCCGCGAAGAGAACCCGAAAACCTTCCATGAAGCCGCGCACCTGAACGGTGACGTGAATATGGTGGCGGTGGTAGACGCCATTCTGGCGGAAGAAGCGCGCCGTAAGCACGCGGGCGATGTGCGTCCCATTCCGTTCCGTCCGGATCACGGACACCAGATGCTGGACGATCTGCGTAAGAAAACCAACCCAGGCTATTCGGCGATTGGTCGCCTGAAAGGGATGGCAGAAGTGCGCGGCGTTGAGCTGGCGCTGAAGATGACGAAGTATCCGGAGCTTTTGTAAGCTCTGTTGCCCGGAGGCGCTGCGCTTACCGGGCCTACAATAAAAAACCGGCCTGAGAGCCGGTTTTTGTGTTTTTTTGGTCGGGTAAGGCGAAGCCGCCACCCGACAAATGCCGCAATCAGTCAGCGCGACCCATATAGCGTTTTTCTTCGATATGGATGCGGATCTTCTCGCCAGCAGACAGGTATTCTGGCACCTGCACAACCAGACCGGTGGTCAGGGTAGCCGGTTTGTTACGCGCACTGGCTGACGCGCCTTTGATGCCCGGTGCGGTTTCCACGATTTCCAAATCCACGGTCTGAGGCAGCTCCAGCGCCAGCAGCACGCCGTCCCAGGTCAGCACCTGCATATCCGGCATACCGCCTTCAGGGATAAACAGCAGCTCTTCTTCGATCTGATCTTTAGTGAAGATGTACGGGGTGTAATCTTCTTTGTCCATGAACACGTATTCGTTGCCGTCGATGTAGGAGAAATCAACATAGCGACGGGTCAGGGTCACGGTATCGACGATATCGTCACCTTTAAAGCGTTCTTCAACTTTGAGGCCGGTACGCACATCGGCGAAACGCATTTTATACAGCGTCGCTGCACCACGGGCGCTAGGTGCCTGAATGTCGATATCTTTCACAATCAGCAGTTTGCCGTTGTAATTCAGTACCATACCTTTCTTAATTTCGTTCGCTCTTGGCATTGCAGTAATCCTGTTTACGGGAGGTAAAAAATATCGCGCCAAATTACTCGCGCGCGGCCTTTCAGGCAAGCGGAATTCGTGGCTTTTGCTATCAATACAAAAAAGGTGTTACTGTGCGCCCAATGCCCGACTGCGCGGGCGTTCATCACTGACTGAGAGCATTTATGGATTGTCGTTCAGATTGTGGCGCGTGCTGTACTGCACCGTCCATTTCAAGCCCCATTCCAGGAATGCCGGAGGGCAAGCCTGCCAATACCCGCTGCGTTCAGCTTTCTGACGCTAATCTCTGTATGATCTTTGGGTCGCCCCTGCGCCCGAAGGTGTGCTCCGGGCTTCAGCCTTCCGCGGACATGTGCGGCAGTACGCGAGCGCAGGCGATGACGTACCTGCTTGAGCTGGAAGCGCTCACCGCGCCCTAAACGTCTTTGATCCGCGTCAGACAGGTGATTGTCAGGACGCACATCACCAGGGCAATCCAGAATACCGTGTGGTAGTTCCAGATCTCCGCCACGACACCGGCCATCGAGCCCGCAATAATCCAGCCCACGCGGGTGGTATTAGTATAAAGGGTGGTGGCAGAGCCTGCCTGACCCGGCATTAAATCCTGGAAGTAGAGCATGCCAATCCCGGCGAGAATGCCGATATAGATGGCGTTCAGCAGCTGTAAAGCCAGCAGCAGCGCGGGCGTATGCACCGTCAGCATCCCGACATAGAACAGCAGCCCGGCGACCGCCGCGATGCGCATCAAAAAACGTTTCCCAAAGCGCTTTGCGTAATAGCCAGCAATCAGCATGGTCGGGATCTCAAGGCCAGCGGCCGTCCCCATCATGATGCCTGCCAGCTTCTCCGGCAGGTGCAGTTCATCAATAATAAACAGCGGCATGTTGATGATATAAAGGCTGTTAGTGCCCCACATCAGTGTACAGATGATGAAGAGGAGCAGGGCATCGCGGCGGTTACGACGCGGTGCTTCCAGCGCGCCTGTCGCCAGTTTCGGCTCTTTACGCATTGAGGGCAGGAAGAACCACACCATTGTGCCGCACACGACAAAGGCCACCGCCGCACTCAGGTACATCACCGTAAAGCCAAAGCCCATCGCCAGCGCATAAGCCAGTGGTGGACCAATGACCCATGCCAGCGACACCTGGGCACGCAGGATTGAGCTGAACATCACCGCCTCGCGTCCGGTGTGGTCGGCATGCTCACGGGCAAGGGCAAACATCTGCGGGTTGGCGGTAGAGCCAAAACTGCTCAGAAATACCCCAACAAACAGCAAAATGAAATAGTTACGGTTCCATGCAAACAGCACGCAGGCGAATACCCCCAGCAGGCAACAAAAGACAATCAGGCTTTTGCGATCGCCCTTTCTGTCGGAACGTCCTGCCAGAAACTGGCTGACCAGGATGCCGATGATGGCGCTGCCGGTAAAGAAGAAGCCGACCATCGCCGGACGGACGTGGACTTCATTGGTCAGAAATAAACTCAGCGTGGGCGTTTGTAAGGCCCCGGCGATCCCGGTAAGGAAAGCAACGATCAAAAACGCCGTTGACGTCAAATCAAGGGGCTTTGGTGAGGCGGCAGCGGGGGTGTTATGCATGTTTTCGTATCAGGATCAGCGTGGGTCAGAAAGACGCGGAGTTTACGCTGCCAGTCATTAAATAAACAGAGGGTGCGGTCACTTTTGCTACAAAAAATCAAAATGGCATTTCAATTTGAAAATGGTTGCTGAACTTAGCTGAAACTGATGTGCTGAACGTCAGCAATATTCAGCTGAAGAAAGGAGAAATGTGCTGTAACTCTAAATTCTGAACAGCCAAATGTAACTTTCCTTGCAACGCTTTACAGAAAGAGCAAGACTTTTTGAAACGTTTCAGCGCTATCTTGTTTTAACTGACGGAGCAGGTTAGCGCATTTTTTCTCATTAAGGCTGAAACGATTCAAGTTTAGCAGGAGAGGAGAACCATGTTCCAGTTATCTGTTCAGGATATTCACCCGGGCGCACAGGCCGGGACGAAAGAAGAGGCTATTCGCCAGGTTGCCGCTGCACTCGTGCAGGCAGGTAACGTGGCAGAGGGTTACGTTAACGGCATGCTGGCCCGCGAGCAGCAGACTTCAACGTTCCTCGGCAATGGCATCGCTATTCCACACGGCACCACCGACACCCGCGACCAGGTGCTGAAAACGGGCGTGCAGGTTTATCAGTTCCCGCAGGGCGTGCTCTGGGGTGACGGTCAGGTGGCTTATGTGGCTATCGGTATCGCCGCCAGCAGCGACGAACACCTGGGCCTGCTGCGCCAGCTGACGCACGTGCTGAGCGATGACTCGGTGGCGGAACAGCTGAAGTCTGTGACCACGGCTGAAGAGCTGCGCGTCTTGCTGATGGGTGAAAAACAGAGCGAAGCGCTGAAACTGGATAATGAAACCCTGACGCTGGATGTTGCAGCCTCTGACCTGGTGACCCTGCAAGCGTTGAACGCGGGTCGCCTGAAGGAGGCCGGTGCGGCCGATGCGACATTCGTTACGCGCGCTATCAATGATAAGCCGCTGAATCTGGGCCAGGGCGTCTGGCTGAACGACAGTGCTGAAGGCAACCTGCGCAGCGCAGTTGCTGTCAGCCGCGCCGCTACTGCGTTTGACGTAGATGGCGAGCGCGCCGCGATGCTGGTCACCGTGGCCATGGTCGATGACCAGCCGGTTGCGGTACTGAAGCGCCTGAGCGATCTGCTGCTGAACAACAAAGCTGAAAAACTGCTGAACGCTGATGCAGCCACCGTGCTTGCGCTGCTGACCAGTGACGATGCGCTGACCGATGACGTGCTGAACGCAGAGTTCGTGGTGCGTAATGAACACGGCCTGCACGCTCGTCCGGGCACCATGCTGGTGAACACCATCAAACAATTTGAAAGCGAGATTACCGTGACCAACCTGGATGGCTCAGGCAAACCGGCGAATGGCCGTAGCCTGATGAAAGTTGTCGCGCTGGGCGTGAAGAAAGGCCACCGTCTGCGCTTCACCGCACAGGGTGCGGATGCTGAACAGGCGCTGAAAGCGATTGGCGATGCCATCGCGGCAGGTCTGGGGGAGGGCGCATAATGAGCAGACGTGTTGCGACTATTACGCTGAACCCGGCTTACGACCTGGTGGGCTTTTGCCCGGAAATTGAACGCGGCGAAGTGAACCTCGTGCGTACCACTGGCCTGCATGCGGCGGGTAAAGGGATTAACGTCGCGAAGGTGCTGAAAGACCTCGGTATCGACGTCACCGTCGGCGGCTTCCTCGGAAAAGATAACCAGGACGGTTTCCAGCAGCTGTTCAGCGAGCTGGGCATTGCCAACCGTTTCCAGGTCGTTCAGGGCCGTACCCGCATCAACGTTAAGCTGACGGAGAAAGACGGCGAAGTCACCGATCTCAACTTCTCTGGCTTCGAAGTGACGCCTGCTGACTGGGAACGCTTTGTCACCGACTCCCTGACCTGGCTTGGCCAGTTCGACATGGTATGCGTCAGCGGCAGCCTGCCGTCCGGCGTGAGCCCGGAGGCCTTCACCGACTGGATGACGCGCCTGCGCAGCCAGTGCCCGTGCATTATTTTTGACAGCAGCCGCGATGCGCTGGTGGCGGGTCTTAAAGCCTCTCCGTGGCTGGTGAAACCAAATCGTCGCGAACTGGAGATCTGGGCAGGCCGTAAGCTGCCAGAATTAAAGGATGTGATTGAAGCTGCCCATGCGCTGCGCGAGCAGGGTATCGCTCACGTGGTGATTTCGCTGGGTGCAGAAGGGGCGTTGTGGGTTAACGCTTCAGGTGAATGGATTGCCAAACCGCCGTCAATGGAAGTCGTGAGTACCGTTGGCGCGGGGGATTCCATGGTTGGTGGCCTGATCTACGGTCTGCTGATGCGTGAATCCAGTGAACATACGCTACGTCTTGCCACCGCCGTTGCTGCCCTGGCCGTGAGCCAGAGCAATGTCGGTATTACCGATCGTACCCAGTTAGCCGCGATGATGGCGCGCGTTGACTTAAAACCTTTTAACTAACAGCAGGAGAGGAATAATGAAAACGCTGCTGATCATTGACTCCGGTCTCGGACAGGCTCGCGCCTACATGGCGAAGACCCTGCTGGGCGCGGCGGCACAAAAAGCACACCTGGACATCATTGATAACCCAGGCGATGCCGAACTGGCGATTGTCCTGGGCGATAAAATCCCCGCAGACAGCGCGCTGAACGGCAAAAAAGTGTGGCTGGGCGATATTAATCGCGCGGTGGCACATCCTGAGCTGTTCCTGAGCGAAGCGAAAGGTCACGCCACTGTGTACAGTGCGCCTGTGGCGGCGGCCCCGGCTGCGGCTTCCGGTCCGAAACGCGTTGTCGCGGTTACGGCCTGTCCGACAGGCGTGGCGCACACCTTTATGGCGGCTGAAGCCATTGAAACCGAAGCGAAAAAACGCGGCTGGTGGGTGAAAGTTGAAACGCGCGGCTCGGTTGGCGCGGGCAATGCGATTACCCCTGAAGAAGTGGCGGAAGCCGATCTGGTGATCGTGGCGGCGGATATCGAAGTGGATCTGGCGAAATTTGCCGGTAAGCCAATGTACCGCACCTCTACCGGTCTGGCGCTGAAAAAGACCGCTCAGGAATTTGATAAGGCGCTGGTGGAAGCCAGGCCGTATCAGGCGACCGGTGCAGCGAAAACCCCGACCGAAGGGAAAAAAGAGTCTGCTGGCGCATATCGCCACCTGCTGACTGGCGTGTCCTACATGCTGCCGATGGTGGTGGCTGGCGGTCTGTGTATCGCGCTCTCCTTCGCATTTGGTATTACCGCGTTTAAAGAAGAAGGCACGCTGGCGGCTGCGTTGATGCAGATCGGCGGCGGCTCCGCGTTCGCATTGATGGTACCGGTACTGGCAGGCTTTATCGCCTTCTCCATTGCTGACCGTCCGGGTCTGACGCCGGGTCTTATCGGCGGTATGCTGGCGGTGAGCACCGGTTCTGGCTTTATCGGCGGTATCATTGCCGGTTTCCTGGCGGGTTACGTCGCGAAGTTGATTAGCGCTAAGCTGAAGCTGCCACAGAGTATGGAAGCGCTGAAGCCGATCCTGATTATCCCGCTGATCTCCAGCCTGGTGGTCGGTCTGGCGATGATTTACCTGATTGGTAAGCCGGTTGCGGGCATTCTGGCGGGTCTGACCCACTGGCTGCAAACCATGGGCACCGCTAACGCGGTTCTGCTGGGCGCAATCCTCGGCGGTATGATGTGTACCGACATGGGGGGCCCGGTGAACAAAGCGGCGTACGCCTTTGGCGTTGGCCTGCTGAGTACCCAGACCTACGCGCCGATGGCGGCGATCATGGCGGCAGGTATGGTGCCACCGCTGGCGCTCGGTCTGGCAACGATCGTTGCCCGTCGTAAGTTCGACAAAGCACAGCAGGAAGGCGGCAAAGCGGCGCTGGTTCTGGGCCTCTGCTTCATTACCGAAGGCGCGATTCCGTTCGCAGCACGTGACCCAATGCGCGTTCTGCCATGCTGTATCGTCGGTGGCGCGGTAACGGGGGCAATCTCTATGGCGATTGGCGCTAAGCTGATGGCACCACACGGCGGTCTGTTCGTGCTGCTGATCCCAGGCGCAATCACTCCGGTACTGGGCTATCTGCTGGCGATTATTGCCGGTACGCTGGTGGCGGGGCTGTCTTATGCGGTGCTGAAGCGTCCGGAAGCGGAAGTTGTGGCAAAAGCAGCGTAAGCGATAAACAACAAAAAAGCCGGGTTGCGTTACGCTCCCGGCTTTTTTTATGCCGCCTGTTCAGCGGTTTGCTGTGCCTTCAGCCAGGCAATCTCTTCTGCCCAGATGTCCGGGTTAATGGTTTCCAGCACCATCGGAATACCGTCGAAGCGGGCGTCCTGCATGATAAAGCGGAACGCATCATGGCCGATGTTACCTTCGCCCAGGCTGTGGTGGCGGTCAACGCGGCTGCCGAACGCACTTTTTGCATCGTTCAGGTGCATGCCGCGCAGGTACTGAAAGCCCACGATGCGCTCGAACTCTTCGAAGGTGTTTTTCGTTGCCTCGGTGGTGCGCAGGTCATACCCGGCCGCAAACGCGTGGCAGGTATCAATGCACACGCCCACGCGGGATTTGTCTTCCACGCCGTCAATAATCGCCGCCAGATGTTCGAACTTAAAGCCGAGGTTGCTGCCCTGACCGGCGGTATTTTCAATCACCGCGGTGACGCCTTGGGTCTTGTCCAGCGTCATGTTGATGGACTCGGCAATGCGCGCCAGACAGGCATCTTCGTCATTCTGCATCAGATGGCTGCCGGGATGGAAGTTCAGCAGCGTCAGCCCCAGCTGTTCGCAGCGCTGCACTTCATCAAGAAACGCCTCGCGTGATTTATCCAGCGCTTCCTGAACCGGGTGCCCGAGGTTAATCAGGTAGCTGTCGTGGGGAAGGATTTGGCCAGGCCCGTAGTGGTATTTCTCACAGGCGGCTTTGAAGTCATCAATCACGTCTGTAGTGAGTGGGGCGGCGCGCCACTGGCGCTGGTTCTTGGTGAACAGGGCGAAAGCGGTTGCCTCGATTTCGGCGGCGCGAATGGCGGCATTCGCAAGGCCACCGGCGGCGCTAACGTGCGCTCCAACGTATTTCATAAAGGGACTCCTGTTAACCCGAAATGCTTATGATAGCGGGTTAACAGGAGAAGGATGTAGTGGTTTATGCCATCAGGCTGTGCACGGCGAGGTTAATCGCGCCACCGCCGATAATTAGCCAGATGAAGAGCACCAGCGCCATCAGCAGCGGTTTCGCACCGGCTTTTTTCAGCGCGCTGACGTGAGTGGTCACACCCAGCGCCGCCATCGCCATCGCCAGCAGCACGGTGTCCAGCGTCACCAGCATATCCACTACCGCTTTCGGCAGCAGGTGGAAGGAGTTAAAGATTGCCACCACGATGAACAGGATTGCAAACCACGGAATGGTGATTTTGCTCTTCTCGCTGCCGCCAGCCGGAGCCAGCTGTTTAACCCGCGCGGCCAGGAAAATCAGGAACGGGGCCAGCATCATCACGCGCAGCATTTTGGCAATCACCGCCGCGTTTTCGGCTTCCGGGTTAATGGCGTGTCCTGCTGCGACTACCTGAGCCACCTCGTGCATGGTCGAACCGATATAGATGCCGTAGGTTTCCGGGCTAAACCAGTGGGCGACCAGGGGATACATCGCCGGGTAGAGGAAGATCGCCAGCGTACCGAAGATCACCACCGTCGCCACCGCCACGGTTACCTTGCTGGCTTCGGCTTTAACGACGGGTTCTGTTGCCAGCACCGCCGCTGCCCCACAGATACTGCTCCCGGCACCGATCAACCAGCTGGTGTGCTTGTCCAGCCCAAAGACTTTCTGGCCGATAAAGCAGGCCAATAAAAAGGTGCTGGTCAGGGTCAGGACGTCAATGGCAATCCCGCTCACACCCACATCCGCAATCTGCGAAAAGGTGAGGCGAAAGCCGTAAAGAATGATCCCGAGACGCAGCAGGTGCTGTTTGGCAAAGATCACGCCGCCGTCGCAGGATTTCCAGATATGCGGGTAAACGGTATTTCCCACGACCATGCCGAGCAAAATGGCCAGCGTTAGGGCGCTGAAACCTGCGCCCGCAACAGCGGGAATGCTGCCGCCCCATAATGCTGCGCCGGTTATCACGGTGCTAAGCGCAAGACCCGGCACGAAGTGCCACACTGTACGATGATGTTGTAAGGCGAGTTCTGACATAACCTTCTCCTTTGTCTGGCTTAAAGGTTACGGCGCACTGGCTTAAAAATAAAATTGATTATATATTTATAATTAATCTATATAAGTGGTAAACAACCATGCACATTACATTGCGTCAACTGGAAGTCTTCGCTGAAGTGCTGAAAAGTGGATCGACGACCCAGGCCTCGCAGATGCTGGCGCTCTCGCAGTCTGCGGTCAGTGCGGCGCTAACCGATCTCGAAGGACAGCTGGGCGTACAGCTGTTCGACAGGGTAGGGAAACGGCTGGTGGTCAACGAACATGGCCGTCTGCTTTACCCGCGCGCGTTGGCATTACTGGAACAGGCCATCGAAATTGAACAGCTGTTCCGCGAAGACAACGGCGCGATCCGCGTGTTTGCCAGCAGCACCATTGGTAACTACATCCTGCCGGAGGTGATAGCCCGCTACCGCCGTGATTTCCCGACGCTGCCGCTGGAGATGAGCGTGGGCAATAGCCAGGACGTGATTAACGCGGTGATCGATTTCCGGGTCGATATCGGCCTGATTGAAGGGCCGTGCCACAACGTGGATATCATTGCCGAACCCTGGCTGGAAGATGAACTGGTGGTGTTTGCCTCCCCGGCCTCTTCTTTATTACAGGGCGAGGTGACGCTGGAACGTCTGGCGCAGGCGCAGTGGATCCTGCGCGAGCAGGGTTCCGGCACGCGTGAAATCGTCGATTACCTGCTGCTCTCCCATCTGCCGCAGTTCCAGCTGGGGATGGAGCTGGGCAACTCAGAGGCCATTAAGCACGCGGTGCGTCATGGACTGGGCATCAGCTGCCTTTCGCGGCGCGTGATCGCTGAACAGCTTGAGGTCGGATCGCTGGTCGAAATTCCCATTCCTCTGCCGAAGCTGGTGCGCACGCTGTGGTGCATTCACCATCGCCAGAAACACCTTTCCAGCGCTCTGCAGCGTTTTCTGCGTTATTGCGAGATGTAATCTTCCCATCACCATGGCCCTCTCCCCAAAGGGGAGAGGGAAAAATAATGCGTTACTTATAATCCTGGCCGAGTCATGAAGCTCTCTTATAACTGGGTATTTCTGCCGGAAGGAACGGAGATCGTCTGCTACAATCGCGCCTCATTTAATAAATGGACAGCATTTTCACATGGTTTCAGAAACTAAAACCACAGAAGCGCCCGCGCTACGTCGCGAACTTAAGGCGCGTCACCTGACGATGATCGCTATCGGCGGTTCAATCGGTACAGGTCTTTTCGTTGCCTCTGGCGCAACGATTTCGGCAGCAGGCCCAGGTGGGGCACTCTTCTCTTATATCCTGATTGGCCTGATGGTCTACTTCCTGATGACCAGTTTGGGCGAACTGGCGGCTTACATGCCGGTGTCAGGCTCGTTTTCGACCTACGGGCAAAAATACGTTGAAGAAGGCTTCGGCTTCGCGCTGGGCTGGAACTACTGGTACAACTGGGCGGTCACTATCGCCGTTGACCTGGTCGCCGCACAGCTGGTGATGAACTGGTGGTTCCCGGATACGCCGGGCTGGATCTGGAGCGCCCTGTTCCTGGCCGTCATCTTCCTGCTGAACTACATCTCCGTGCGCGGTTTCGGCGAAGCAGAATACTGGTTCTCTTTAATTAAAGTGGCTACCGTCATCATCTTTATCGTTGTCGGTGTGGCGATGATCGTGGGTATTTTTAAAGGCGCTCAGCCTGCCGGATGGAGTAACTGGACGATAGGCGATGCGCCGTTTGCCGGGGGCTTCTCAGCGATGATTGGCGTGGCGATGATTGTCGGCTTCTCCTTCCAGGGAACCGAGCTTATCGGTATTGCGGCCGGCGAGTCTGAAAACCCGGAGAAGAACATTCCGCGCGCGGTGCGTCAGGTGTTCTGGCGTATTCTGCTGTTCTATGTGTTCGCTATTCTGATTATTAGCCTGATTATTCCGTATACCGACCCGAGCCTGCTGCGTAACGATGTCAAAGACATCAGCGTCAGCCCGTTCACGCTGGTCTTCCAGCACGCGGGTCTGCTCTCGGCGGCGGCGGTGATGAATGCGGTGATCCTGACGGCGGTGCTGTCTGCGGGTAACTCCGGCATGTATGCATCCACCCGTATGCTGTACACCCTGGCCTGCGACGGTAAAGCCCCGCGTATTTTCGCCAAACTGTCACGTGGCGGCGTACCGCGTAATGCGCTGTATGCAACTACGGTGATTGCCGGTCTGTGCTTCCTGACCTCAATGTTTGGTAATCAGACGGTCTACCTGTGGCTGCTGAATACCTCCGGGATGACGGGCTTTATCGCCTGGCTGGGGATTGCCATCAGCCACTACCGCTTCCGTCGCGGCTATGTGATGCAGGGCCATGACCTGAATAACCTGCCGTACCGCTCAGGGTTCTTCCCGCTGGGGCCGATTTTCGCCTTCATTCTGTGCCTGATTATTACCCTGGGGCAGAACTATGAAGCCTTCCTTGCGGATTCCATTGACTGGGGCGCTGTCACGGCCACCTACATCGGAATTCCGCTGTTCCTGATCATCTGGTTTGGCTACAAACTGACGAAAGGAACCCACTTCGTTCGCTACAGTGAAATGGATTTCCCGGAACGATTTAAACAATAACCGCAGTTCCTCTCTTTTAGCCCGCTCACCTGAGCGGGCTTTTTTATCTCCACAGTATGCAGAACGGATATAATTTTTAACAATTGAATTGATAATAATTATCGTTTGCTTTATCGTTACGAAATAATAAGCAGCACACCGACCTGCCGAAGATGCGGGCGGCCCCTAAGGCGTTGTGAGCAATAATCAGTTGATTTAGTTGTATTTACCTCATGGAGATATGGAATGTTTAGGTTGAATCCCTTCGTCAGGGGAGGACTTTGTGCGTCCGCAATGTCCCTGGCACTGCCTGTCATCGCTGCGGAATCTGGCGACACACTGGTTGTAACGGCCTCCGCGACCGAGCAAAACCTGAAAGACGCACCGGCGAGCATTAGCGTCATTACTCAGGAAGACTTGAAGCGTAAGCCCGTTCAGAACCTGAAAGATGTGTTACAGGATGTGCCCGGTGTGCAGCTCACAAACGAAGGGGACAACCGCAAAGGAGTCAGTATTCGCGGTCTGGACAGCAGCTACACGCTGATTCTGGTCGACGGCAAACGCGTTAGCTCCCGCAATGCGGTATTCCGCCACAATGATTTTGACCTGAACTGGGTGCCTGTCGACGCCATCGAGCGGATCGAAGTGGTGCGCGGCCCGATGTCCTCCCTCTACGGTTCCGATGCGCTGGGTGGCGTGGTCAACATCATCACCAAAAAAATCGGTCAGAAATGGACCGGAACCCTGAGCGCGGATTCAACCATTCAGGAACACCGCGACCGCGGTGACACCAACAACGGTCAGTTCTACACCAGCGGCCCGCTGGTGGACGGCGTGCTGGGGCTTAAAGCCTACGGCAGCGTGTCTAAACGTGAAAAAGACGATCAGCAACGCTCCTCTACCTCCGCGAGCGGTGAAACGCCGCGTATCGAAGGCTTCACCAGCCGCGATGCCAACGTCGAGTTCGCCTGGACGCCGACGGAAAATCATGACTTTACCGCGGGATACGGCTTCGACCGCCAGGATCGCGACTCTGACTCCCTCGACAAAAACCGCCTTGAGCGCCAGAACTACTCCCTCAGCCACAACGGCCGCTGGGGCGTGGGCAACAGTGAACTGAAGGTGTACGGCGAGAAGGTCGACAACAAAAACCCGGGCAACAGCAGTCCGATTACCTCCGAGAGCAACGCGGTTGACGGGAAATACGTGCTGCCGCTGGGCGAAATCAATCAGCTGCTGACCTTCGGCGGCGAGTGGCGTCACGATAAGCTGAAGGATCCGGTCAACCTGACGGGGAGTACCAGCAGCACGACCTCGGCAAGCCAGTACGCGCTGTTCCTTGAAGATGAATGGCGTATCTTCGAGCCGCTGGCGCTGACCACCGGCATCCGTATGGATGACCATGAAACCTACGGCGACCACTGGAGCCCGCGTGCCTATCTGGTCTACAACGCGACCGACACCGTCACGGTGAAAGGCGGCTGGGCCACCGCGTTTAAAGCGCCATCGCTGCTGCAGCTCAGCCCGGACTGGATCACCGGTTCCTGCCGCGGCGCCTGCGAGATTGTCGGTAACCCGGATCTGAAGCCGGAAACCAGCGAAAGCTTCGAGCTTGGCCTTTACTACAGCGGGGAAGAGGGCTGGCTAGAGGGCGTGCAGGCCAGCATCACCACCTTCCAGAACGACGTGGACGACCGCATCAGCATCAGCCGTACGGCTAACGTGAACCAGGCGCAAAGCTACCCGAACTATGTTGGGCTGAACGCCGACGGCGAACCCATTTTCCGCTATTACAACGTCAACAAGGCGCGTATCCGTGGGGTGGAAACCGAGCTGAAATTCCCGATTGCGGAAGACTGGAAAGTCACGCTGAACTACACCTACAACGATGGCCGTGATATCAGCAACGGCGGCAACAAGCCGCTCTCCGAACTGCCGTTCCACACCGCCAACGGAACCGTTGACTGGAAGGCAACTCAGGACTGGTCGTTCTATGTGCAGGGTAACTATAAAGGCGAGAAACGCGCGCTTACCAGCGGTGAACCGACGCCGGGCGGCTACGTTATCTGGAACACCGGTGCGGCATGGCAGGCAACGAAAGCCGTTAAGCTGCGCGCAGGCGTGCAGAACCTGCTGGATAAAGACCTGAGCCGTGACGATTACAGCTATACGGAAGATGGTCGTCGCTACTTTGTGGGCGTGGATTATACGTTCTGATGTAACCTTTATGCCCGGTGGCGCTTCGCTTACCGGGCCTACAAAAACCACGAACGTAGGCCGGGTAAGGCGAAGCCGCCACTCGGCAATCGCACGCACTTATGCGAACAAGTGCTCCGCATGGAAGCGGAGATGATCTTCAATAAAAGACCCGATGAAGTAATAGCTGTGGTCATACCCCGGCTGAATGCGCAGCGTCAGCGGCCAGTCCTTCTGGCGAGCCGCTTCAGCCAGCACCGCAGGCTGTAGCTGTCCGGCGAGGAACTGATCCGCATCACCCTGATCGATAAGCGTTGGGATCGCATCCTCTGTCTGGCTTGCCAGCATCAGCGCGCAGCTGTCCCATTCCTGCCAGGTTTCTGCATTATTGCCCAGATAGTGAGTAAAGGCTTTTTGCCCCCAGGGTACCTGCGTTGGGTTCACAATCGGCGCAAACGCCGACACGCTGGTGTATTTCCCAGGGTTTTTCAGCGCCATGATAAGCGCACCGTGCCCCCCCATTGAGTGCCCGCTGATGGCGCAACGGTCATTCACTGCAAACTCCGCCTGAATCAGCGCAGGCAGCTCGTCACGAATGTAGTCATACATGCGGTAGTGGCTCGCCCACGGCTGCTCGGTCGCGTTGAGATAAAATCCGGCGCCTTTGCCTAAATCGTATCCGGCATCGTCGGCGACCTCATCCCCACGCGGGCTGGTGTCTGGCATCACCAGCGCAATGCCAAGCTCTGCCGCAATACGCTGCGCACCCGCTTTGGTGGTGAAGTTTTCGTCGTTGCAGGTCAGGCCAGAAAGCCAGAACAGAACCGGCGGTTTTTCCGTCGGTGGCAGGAAAATGCTGAACGTCATCGCACAGTTCAGTACGGTGGAGTCGTGCCGCCAGCGCTGCTGTCGACCTTCAAAACAACGGTGCTCTTCGAGCAGTTCCATGCAAGGCTCCTTAATGATGATACGTATTCATAAAATCCATAATACAGAGTTTTCATTGACCTGTGAGTAACTTTCACTTTCCCCTTACGCTCAGATACTGCATCATAAATTTACTTTTCTTTAACAACTGGAGCGGTCATGGCGCTGCGTATCGCGCTCAGCGGATTTGTGGTTTTGGTGGTGGCAATGGGGATCGGGCGCTTTGCCTTTACGCCTCAGGTACCGCTGATGATTGCCGCCGGGCAACTCACGCTAACCAGTGCGGGTCTGGTGGCGGCGATGAACTATCTGGGCTATCTGGTTGGGGCGTGGGATGCCATGCGCGCCCATCGCTTTGTTGAAACGCGCCTCTGGTTGGGCATCACTGGCGCGGTTGCGCTGACGCTGCTCTCGGCTGCGGCGGATAACGCCGTGGTTCATGGTTTACTGCGCTTCGTGATTGGCTGCATGAGCGGCTGGTCTATGGTACTGATAGCCGCCTGGACCAACGAACGGCTGGGTCAGTTGGGTAAACCGGGGCTAAGCGCCGCTGTCTTTGCCGGGCCGGGCGCAGGCATTGCCCTGAGCGGGCTGCTCGCGGTCTATATTCAGGCGAAAGCGCTCTCTGCCGGGGCGGCATGGCAGATTTACGGCGTGCTGGCGCTGGTGCTGATTGCGCTGGTGGCGCGCTATCTACCGCGATCCGGGCAACTCCATCGACCCGGCACCGCACCGGAGCCGCTGGTGCTGACGGCAGATTTAAAGCGCCTGGTCTGGAGCTACAGCCTCGCGGGGTTTGGCTATATCCTCCCGGCGACCTTCCTGTCGCAAATGGCGGCGGTGCGTTTTCCCGGCAGCCTGTTTGCCCAGTTTGTCTGGCCGATTTTCGGTTTCGCTGCCGTCATCGGCATTGTGCTCAGCATCCTACTGCGCCATACATCCACGGCTAACCGCAGGCTGGCGATTGTTTTGTGGTTACAGGGTGCAGGCGTGTTGGCCGCCTGGCTGCTGCCGGGCATTGGCGGTTTGCTGACGGGCGGTCTGCTGGTCGGCGGCGGGTTCTTATGCGCCGTGCAGCTTTCTCTGCTCTACGGTCGCGAGCTGGCACCGAACCACACGCGCTATATGGCGGGACTGCTCACCACCGGCTATGCCATCGGCCAGCTGATTGGCCCTGTGACGTCCGCGCTCTCCACCTGGTTAACGCATCGGCTGGAGCCTGCACTGGGGCTGGCGGGCATCGCGCTGTTCATCGGCGGGGCACTGGTCTGGAACCGTCAGGCTGAAAGGCAGCAGCAATTGCAATAATTATCGTCGTGAATACTGGATTATGTGCGCCGCCTCACGCACAATGAGCGCACACTTTTGCCACAACGAGGGCAAAAGACGCCACACCTGCAGGAGAAAAGAATGTCATCACTCAGTAAAGAAGCTGCTCTGGTCCATGAAGCCCTGGTTGCGCGCGGTCTTGAAACGCCACTGCGTCCCCCGGTTCAGGAACTGGATAATGAAACCCGTAAGCGTCTGATTTCCGGGCATATGACCGAGATCATGCAACTGCTGAATCTCGATCTGAGCGATGACAGCCTGATGGAGACGCCTCAGCGCATCGCGAAAATGTACGTAGACGAGATCTTCTCTGGCCTTGATTACGCCAATTTCCCGAAAATCACCGTCATTGAAAACAAAATGAAGGTCGATGAGATGGTGACGGTGCGCGATATCACGCTCACCAGTACCTGCGAGCACCACTTCGTGACCATCGATGGCAAAGCGACCGTGGCGTATATTCCAAAAGATACGGTAATTGGCCTGTCCAAAATCAACCGTATCGTGCGATTCTTCTCCCAGCGTCCGCAGGTGCAGGAGCGTCTGACGCAGCAGATCCTGACCGCGCTGCAAACGCTGTTGGGCACCAGTAACGTGGCGGTCTCTATCGACGCTGTGCACTATTGCGTAAAAGCGCGTGGCGTGCGTGATGCGACCAGCGCAACCACCACCACGTCGCTGGGCGGTCTGTTTAAATCGAGCCAGAACACCCGCCAGGAGTTCCTGCGCGCCGTGCGTCACCACAATTAATCAGACAGGGCAGGGACCATGGAGCGAAACGTCACGCTCGATTTTGTTCGCGGCGTCGCCATTCTCGGTATCCTGCTGCTCAATATTAGCGCCTTCGGTTTGCCGAAGGCCGCTTATCTCAATCCCGCCTGGTACGGCGATATCACCCGAAGCGATGCCTGGACATGGGCGATCCTCGATCTCTTTGCGCAGGTTAAATTCCTGACGCTGTTTGCGCTGCTGTTTGGCGCAGGGTTACAGCTTCTGCTCAAACGCGGCACGCGCTGGATCCAGTCTCGTTTAACGCTGCTGGCGATCCTCGGCTTTATTCACGGTTTGTTCTTCTGGGATGGCGACATTCTGCTCGCCTACGGGTTAGTCGGGCTCATCTGCTGGCGTCTTATCCGCGATGCGCCCAGCGTAAAAAGCCTGTTCAACACCGGCGTGATGCTCTATGTCATGGGGCTTTGCGTATTGTTTCTGCTGGGCGTTATCTCTGGCGATTCAACAAACCGCTCGTGGATCCCCGACGCGGCCAACCTGCAGTATGAGCAGTTCTGGAAGCTGAAAGGGGGGGCTGAGGCGATCGGTAATCGGGCCGATATGCTCGGTGATAATCTCCTTGCGCTGGGCGCGCAGTACGGCTGGCAGCTGGCAGGGATGATGCTGATGGGGGCATCCCTGATGCGCACCGGCTGGCTGAAGGGCGAATTCAGCCTGCGCCACTATCGCCGCACGGGCGCGGGTCTGGTCCTGCTCGGCGTGCTGATTAATCTCCCGGCGGTGATAATGCAGTGGCATCTTCACTGGGATTACCGCTGGTGCGCCTTCCTGCTTCAGGTACCGCGTGAGCTTAGTGCCCCGTTCCAGACCATTGGCTACGCGGCGCTGATCTACGGCTTCTGGCCGCAGCTTTCCCGCCTGTGGATTGTCAGCGCCGTGGCCTGCGTTGGCCGCATGGCATTAAGCAATTACATCCTGCAAACGCTGATCTGCACCACGCTGTTCTACCGATTAGGCCTGTTTATGAAATTCGACCGACTCACGCTGCTGGCGTTTGTTATTCCGGTCTGGATGGTTAACCTGGCGTTTTCCGTTCTCTGGCTGCGTTATTTCCGCCAGGGACCGCTGGAGTGGGTCTGGCGAAAATTAACCGCACATGCTTCGGGTGTATCATTGCGTAATACATCCGGATAACGATCTAGATCACAATCATTAACAAAACGGATGTAAGCGTTTTCATCTGTGTGAGCTTCTTCACGTAGTCCCCTCTTTCTCGCTGCCAAAATAGCCTCCTTGCTAAACACAGGGGGTGTCTGTGAGTTGCTGCAATCCTATGAAGGATGGTGAACATGATCACCATTCGTGACGTCGCCCGCCTGGCGGGCGTTTCCGTGGCTACCGTCTCTCGCGTGCTGAATAACAGTGCGCTGGTCAGCCCTGAAACCCGTGAAACCGTAATGAAAGCCGTGACCCAGCTTGGGTACCGGCCAAATGCCAACGCGCAGGCGCTGGCGACGCAGGTGAGCGATACCATTGGCGTCGTGGTGATGGATGTGTCGGATGCCTTCTTTGGCGCGCTGGTTAAAGCGGTGGACGTTGTCGCCCAGCAGCACCAGAAATACGTGCTGATTGGCAACAGCTATCACGAGGCGGAAAAAGAGCGTCATGCCATTGAGGTGCTGATACGCCAGCGTTGCAATGCCCTGATTGTGCATTCAAAAGCGTTAAGCGACGAAGAGCTGGCCGGGTTTATGGAGCAGATCCCCGGGATGGTGTTAATCAACCGGATTGTGCCAGGCTACGCGCACCGTTGCGTTGGGCTGGATAACGTCAGCGGCGCGATGATGGCGACGCGGATGCTCATCAGCAACGGCCATCAGCGCATCGGGTATCTTGCTTCCAGCCACCAGATTGAAGACGACGGAATGCGTCGGGAAGGGTGGCAGAATGCGTTGAAGGAGCACGGCATTGTCCCGCTGGAAAGCTGGGTAGGAACCGGTACGCCGGATATGCAGGGTGGGGAAGCCGCAATGGTCGAGCTGCTGGGCCGTAATCTGCAACTTTCCGCCGTGTTTGCCTATAACGACAGCATGGCGGCGGGGGCGCTGACTGCGCTGAAAGACAACGGAATTGCGGTGCCACAGCATTTGTCGCTGATTGGCTTCGATGACATCCCGATTGCCCGTTACACCGACCCGCAGTTAACCACCGTGCGTTACCCCATTGCCTCGATGGCGAAACTGGCGACAGAACTGGCGTTACAGGGTGCCGCAGGCCTGCTGGATCCGGATGCAACACACTGTTTCATGCCAACTTTAGTCAGGCGGCATTCTGTCTCTATTCGGCAAACTGTGGCTCCGATCACTAACTAATTATGTGGCGTGATGTAACCGTTTTCAATCTGTGAGTAAATTCACAGTATCTTAACAAGCCGCTGACTATGATGTCAGCGTTTTAGAGGCTGAAACGCTATGTAACGGTGATTAATCATTTTCACTATAGCCAGCGAGCCGAAAACAACGAATAAAACGCATTTCTGGAGCGTTACCGAACACGGAAGATAGAAATTTTATAAGTGAACTTCGGCGATCAGTAACGTTTTATTAACACCTGCCCGCCGACCGTTATTCACAAGAACTACCCTGCATAAAAAAAACCGGAGATACCATGAATAAGAAGGTGTTGACTCTGTCTGCTGTAATGGCAAGCATGCTTTTTGGTGCAGCAGCGCACGCTGCGGATACCCGTATTGGCGTGACCATCTATAAATACGACGACAACTTCATGTCCGTTGTGCGTAAAGCAATTGAGAAAGATGCGAAAGCAGCGCCAGACGTACAGCTGCTGATGAACGACTCCCAGAACGACCAGTCCAAACAGAACGATCAGATCGACGTTCTGCTGGCGAAAGGCGTGAAAGCCCTGGCGATCAACCTGGTTGACCCGGCTGCAGCAGGCACGGTTATTGAGAAAGCGCGCGGCCAGAACGTGCCAATCGTCTTCTTCAACAAAGAACCTTCCCGTAAGGCGCTGGATAGCTACGACAAAGCGTTTTACGTCGGTACTGACTCCAAAGAGTCCGGCATTATTCAGGGCGATCTGATCGCGAAACACTGGGCGGCGAACCCGAACTGGGACCTGAACAAAGACGGTCAAATTCAGTTCGTTCTGCTGAAAGGCGAGCCAGGCCACCCGGACGCTGAAGCCCGTACCACCTACGTTATTAAAGAGCTGAACGACAAGGGCCTGAAAACCCAGCAGCTGGCGTTAGATACCGCCATGTGGGATACCGCTCAGGCGAAAGATAAGATGGACGCGTGGCTGTCTGGCCCGAACGCCAACAAAATCGAAGTCGTGATCGCGAACAACGATGCGATGGCGATGGGTGCCGTTGAAGCCCTGAAAGCACACAACAAATCCTCCATTCCTGTGTTCGGCGTAGATGCGCTGCCAGAAGCGCTGGCGCTGGTTAAATCCGGTGCGATGGCCGGTACCGTTCTGAACGATGCCAACAACCAGGCGAAAGCCACCTTCGACCTGGCGAAAAACCTGGCCGACGGTAAAGGTGCTGCTGACGGCACGACCTGGAAAATTGAAAACAAAATCGTTCGCGTGCCATACGTGGGCGTAGACCAGTCCAACCTGGCTGAGTTTATCGGTAAATAAGATCTTTGTTTTGTCTTCACTGGGCGCAATTCGTTGCGCCCTTTTATAACGCGATATGCGAGGCCAACAAGGTATAATTATGGTCAGCACAACTACTCAGTCGTCCGGTGAATACTTGTTGGAAATGACCGGTGTTAACAAGTCTTTCCCCGGTGTTAAGGCACTCGATAATGTTAATTTAAAAGTGCGTCCTCACTCTATTCATGCCTTGATGGGGGAGAACGGTGCGGGTAAATCAACATTATTAAAATGTCTTTTTGGGATCTATCAAAAAGATTCTGGCAGCATTCTTTTTCAGGGGAAAGAGATCGATTTCCATTCAGCGAAAGAAGCACTGGAAAACGGTATCTCGATGGTTCACCAGGAATTAAACCTGGTACTGCAACGCTCGGTAATGGATAACATGTGGTTGGGACGTTATCCAACCAAAGGTGTGTTTGTCGATCAGGATAAAATGTATCGCGACACCAAAGCGATTTTCGATGAGCTGGATATTGATATCGATCCGCGCGCCCGCGTGGGGACATTATCCGTTTCCCAGATGCAGATGATCGAAATTGCCAAAGCGTTCTCCTATGACGCGAAGATCGTCATCATGGATGAACCCACGTCGTCATTAACGGAAAAAGAGGTTAATCACCTTTTTACCATTATTCGCAAGCTGAAAGATCGCGGCTGCGGCATTGTCTATATCTCGCATAAAATGGAAGAGATCTTCCAGCTGTGCGATGAAATTACCATTCTGCGCGACGGCCAGTGGATTGCCACTCAGCCGCTGGAAGGGCTGGACATGGACAAGATCATCGCCATGATGGTCGGCCGTTCCCTGAACCAGCGCTTCCCGGACAAAGAAAACAAGCCGGGCGAAGTGATTCTGGAAGTGCGCAATCTCACCTCGCTGCGCCAGCCGTCCATTCGCGATATCTCGTTCGACCTGCACAAAGGCGAAATTCTGGGCATTGCCGGACTGGTAGGGGCCAAACGTACCGATATCGTGGAAACCCTGTTTGGTATCCGGGAAAAATCGGGCGGCACCATTACGCTGCACGGTAAAAAAATTAACAACCATAACGCCAACGAAGCCATTAATAACGGTTTCGCGCTGGTGACGGAAGAGCGTCGCTCGACCGGTATTTATGCCTATCTCGATATTAACTTTAACTCGTTAATTTCGAACATTCGTAACTATAAAAGTAAAATCGGTCTGCTGGATAATTCCCGCATGAAGAGCGATACCCAGTGGGTAATTGACTCCATGCGCGTCAAAACGCCAGGCCACCGTACGCAAATTGGTTCGCTTTCGGGTGGGAACCAGCAAAAAGTCATTATTGGCCGCTGGTTATTGACCCAGCCCGAAATTCTGATGCTGGATGAACCAACCCGAGGTATTGATGTGGGTGCAAAATTTGAAATTTATCAGCTGATTGCTGAGCTGGCGAAAAAGAATAAAGGGATCATTATTATTTCTTCCGAAATGCCGGAACTGTTAGGGATCACAGACCGTATTCTGGTTATGAGCAATGGTCTCGTTGCCGGTATTGTTGACACCAAAACGACAACGCAAAACGAAATTTTGCGTCTTGCGTCTTTGCACCTTTAAGATCAGGGGCTCCTCATGAGTGCGTTAAATAAGAAAAGTTTTCTCACTTATCTGAAAGAAGGCGGTATTTACGTTGTTCTTTTAGTATTACTGGCCATTATTATCTTCCAGGACCCTACGTTCTTAAGCCTGCTGAACTTGAGTAACATTCTGACTCAGTCCTCCGTGCGTATCATCATCGCGCTGGGCGTGGCGGGGCTGATTGTTACCCAGGGGACTGACCTGTCAGCAGGACGTCAGGTAGGGCTGGCGGCGGTTATTGCGGCAACGCTGCTGCAGTCGATGGAAAACGCCAACAAGGTGTTCCCGGAAATGGCCACCATGCCGATTTTCGTGGTGATCCTGATTGTCTGCGCCATCGGTGCGGTGATCGGCCTGATCAACGGCATCATCATCGCTTACCTGAACGTGACGCCATTTATCACCACGCTGGGTACGATGATCATCGTTTACGGTATCAACTCCCTGTACTACGACTTCGTGGGCGCGTCGCCAATCTCGGGCTTTGACAGCGGCTTCTCGACCTTTACGCAAGGATTTATCGCGTTGGGCAGCTTCCGCCTGTCCTATATCACCTTCTATGCGCTGATTGCCGTGGCCTTCGTTTGGGTGCTGTGGAACAAAACCCGCTTTGGTAAAAACATTTTCGCCATCGGCGGTAACCCGGAAGCGGCGAAAGTCTCCGGCGTTAACGTTGCCCTGAACCTGCTGATGATTTATGCGCTGTCCGGTGTGTTCTACGCCTTCGGCGGGATGCTGGAAGCGGGCCGTATCGGGTCTGCCACCAACAACCTTGGCTTCATGTACGAGCTGGATGCGATTGCGGCCTGCGTGGTGGGCGGCGTCTCCTTCAGCGGCGGCGTGGGTACCGTGCTCGGCGTGGTCACCGGTGTGATCATCTTTACCGTCATCAACTACGGTCTGACCTACATCGGCGTGAACCCTTACTGGCAGTACATCATTAAGGGTGCCATCATCATCTTCGCGGTTGCGCTGGACTCACTGAAATACGCACGTAAAAAATAATGGCATCTCGCATTATCCGGCCCGCTCATTGAGCGGGCTTTTTTTTTACGCTAGCGTGGATTCCTGTCCGGTGACTATGCTCTCGAACCAGTCAAGTTCAGAAAGCTTGCAGGCTATCCACTGTTCTGAAAAGGCTTCGCCTAAGCTGTCGGTGAGATACTGGCAGCGGGAAAACGCCTCGATTGCCTGCTGCTGGAACAGTGGAAGTTCTGGCTCATCACGCTGCGGTTCCGGTAAATCATCCTCATCGACATTTTCCAGACCGTACAACATACCTGTCAGGATGGTTGCCGCAACGAGATACGGGTTGGCATCAGCGCCCGCCAGACGGTACTCAATACGACGGTTGCTCTCATCAGAGCAGGGGATACGCAGCGCGGCAGTGCGGGTGTTATAACCCCATGAATGGAATAATGGCTCTGTGAGGTTTTTACGAAGGCGCCGGAAAGCGTTAACGCCGGGGGCCAGAATGGCGATGGAGGCGGGCATCAGCGCCAGCTGACCTGCGATGCATAAGCGCATCATGCTGTTGAGTTCATCAGCCGGTGAGGCAAATACGTTTTCACCGTGAATATCATTCAGGCTGAAATGAAAATGCAGGCCGCTGCCGGACAAGAGGCTGAACGGCTTGGCCATAAAGTTAGCCTGAAGGCCGTGCTTTTCAGCGACAAACCGCGTTAACCGACGCAGTGCCAGGATATTGTCACATACCTCCACGACCCGATGGCTGTGCTTCAGGTTTAACTCGAACTGACCTGATTCAGCCTCTGCCACAATGCCGGTCAGGGGGATATGCTGCCGGTGTGCCAGCTGTTCCAGCTCGTCAAACAGCGCAGCGTGGGCTGACGACGTATCCATATGAAAGCAGCCCTGATTCTGAAGTTCCTGAGTGCCAGGCCCCGTCAGGTAGAACTCAATTTCCGGTGCCATAACCGGGTACAGCCCATGCTGATGAAAACGCGCCAGAACGTTCTGCAATATGACGCGTGGCTCAAGGGGACAAGGTTGCCCGTCGCTGTCCTTCATCGTCAGGAGGATCTGCGCGGTATGCAGCGGATCGTGTGAAGAGGGGCGGAGGGAACCGGCAACCGGCATGCAAAGTCGGTCTGGCTCATCGTCACGTGACGCGGCGACTTTCCCTTTTTGATCCATCGAATAGACCGAGAGAGGAAAATAGCAGCCTTTCTCCAGACTCAGCATGCTGTCTACGGAAAGTCGCTTACCGCGCATAATGCCGTTGATATCGTTGAGACAGACATCGATGTGTTTGGTTTGTGGGTAACGCTCGAGATAATCCGCCACTTCCACCGACAGGCTCTGCTTCAGAGAGGCAAGCTTCTCCTCAAGATAGAGGCCGGAATTGAGCGCGGTCGGCAGCGATAAACCCGGGAAATTAAAGTACGGGCGAATACTTTTCAGGAAAAACGCGTTCATTATCGAGTTCATAGTCAGTCTTCAATGAAGCCGTAGCGGCAATGAACTCAGCGTAAAAGGTCAGGTGTAAAGAGGGGATAAAAAGCGTAGCACCCGGCGTAAAGAAACTATAAACGGAGGCTATTTTTTCTCTTTTTTCTGCAGATCGAGCAGCTGTTCTGGCGTCACCGCCGGATAACCCTGCGCATCTTCTGGCACTTCGTGCATTGCCGGGATCGGCACCAGCGGGCCTAAAAAGCGCGGTTCACGTTTGAAGATGTAGAGATCGGCTAATGCGCCGAAGCGGGCACCGAACTCGCGCACGCGCACGCTCAGCATGTCTTTTGGCGACGGCACGGCGTAGCACTGCGCCTGGATACCCATATGCAGCGCAATAAACAGCGCGCGCTCGCAGTGGAAGCGCTGGGTGATGATGATGAAATCGTTAGTGTCGAACACCTTGCGGGTGCGCACGATGGAGTCCAGGGTGCGGAACCCGGCGTAGTCGAGCACGATATCGGCAGGATCGACGCCTGCGGCAATCAGGTCCTTACGCATCGTCACCGGTTCGTTGTAGCTTTGCAGGGCGTTATCGCCGCTCAGCAGCAGGTAATTCACCTTGCCGCTGTTATAGGCGTTCAGCGCACCCTGTATGCGGTAGCGGTAATACTGGTTGATCACGCCGGTGCGGTAATACTTGGCGGTGCCGAGCACCACGCCAACCTGACGGTAGGGAAGATCCTGGAGGTCGTCAAAAATGTAGGGGGCGGTTTTCCAGCTCATCCAGCGGTCGAGACCGAGCACGATCAACAGCAGTATGCCGACCAGGACAGACAGGCTGTAAAAAACGCGCTTTAACATGGAGATGGCTCGTTCGTGGATGAAAGTTCACTCAGGCTACTGTACCCGCCTGGTTAGCGCAAGAAACGGTGAATCAACTGAGGGCTTTTTCAGCAAACTGGCGGGCATTTCTGCCCGCCGGAAGGTTCAGGCAAGCAGCACGCGGTCGATTGTGGTGCAGCCCAGCGCTTTCAGCGTCGCCGCGGTGGCGTCCCACTGAATCAGCGGCGCATCGGCTTTTTCTGCCAGAATGGCGCGCTGAATGTCCGGATAGTCGTAGCCGTTCAGGCTCAGCAGGTTAAGTGCGCCCTGCAGCGGAGGCAGCGTAGGGTTAAACGCAGCGTTCTCCGCATAGCTGCCGGTAAAGATGCGACCATCACGGCACTGTAGCGCCACGCCGCTTGGCGATTGACTGTACGGCGTATGGCTCTTGTTCGCCGCACGAATGGCCGCTTCGCTCAGGTCATCGCCGGACAGCGCGAAACCGTGATCCTGCTCGTCCATCAGCAGCGTTTTAATCTCGAGATCTTTCGGACCGAAGGCGTCCGGCAGGTAATCCCCCAGCGTATGCGGCGCGCGGCCCGGCAGGTTAATGCGCAGCTGCAGCCCGCTGTTCAGCTCGTTCATAAACTGACGGCAGTGACCGCAAGGGGTGTAGTTAACGGTGATGGCGCTCAACGCTTTTTCACCGCGCAGCCAGGCGTGGCTGATGGCGCTTTGCTCGGCGTGAACGGTCTGCTGCATGGTTGCACCGAGGAACTCCATGTTTCCGCCGAAGTACCAGGTTCCGCTTACGCCGCGTGCAATGGCACCGACGTTGAAGTGGGAAAGGTCGGCACGCGCGCAGGCAGCAGCCAGGGGCAGCAGTGCGAAAGCCAGCGCGTCTTCATCCAGTCCCGTTGCCTGTTTCAGCGTCGTGACCTGCTCCGCCGTCAGCTGGGCGGGGAAATGCGCATCCGCCAGAACCGGAGCCAGGGCTGATTGCAAATTCTCGGCAAGCTGGGCGAAAGCAGCTTGAAAACGTGGGTGCATGGCGTTTGCCTCATAAAGGTTAATGGATCGGTAGTGTACGGAGCCGTTAGGGCTTTATATGTGATCCACTTCTCATTATGTATGCAACTTATGAAAACAAAATGAAAATTGCGCGACGCATCGCAAATTTTAGCCCATCACCGCCAGAATAATCGGGAAGACAAAGGGGGCAATCAGGGAGGTGATAATCCCGCAGATCACCAGCGCCAGCGAGCTAAACGCCCCTTCCTGATAGTCCACTTCGGCGCAGCGCGCGGTGCCCAGGGCGTGAGACGCAGTCCCCATCGCCAGACCACGTGCCGCTTTGGTGCGGATCTTCATCAGATTCAGCAGGGTATGGCCAAACACCGCGCCCAGGATCCCGACGAAAATCACGCACATCGCACTGATGGCCGGAATACCACCGATGCTGCCGCCCACGGCCATCGCAATCGGTGTGGTGACGGACTTCGGCAGAATAGAGGCGGCAATCTGCGGAGAGGCTCCCATTAACAGGGCCACCGAGGTGCCGGTGATCATCGCCACCAGGCTACCGATAAAGCAGATGGTGATGATGGACTTCCAGCGGGCGCGGATCTGGTGCAGCTGTTCATATAAAGGAAATGCCAGCGCGACAACGGCAGGCTGCAGCAGATCGTTTAAAATTTTGCTTCCTGCGAAGTAGCGTTCGTAGGGAATGCCGGTGAGCAGCAGGAACGGAATAATGACCACCATCGCCACCAGCAGCGGGTTGAGCAAAGGCATTTTGAAGCGTACGGCAAGTTTTCGTGCAGCGAAGAACACCGCCAGGGTTAACGGCAGCGACCACCAGATATTGGCCATCATTTTTTTGTTTTCTCCCCGACCACTTTACGTTCGCCATGCACGATGTGCGAACTCCAGCTCACCACCAGGAACACCACAAGCGTACTGACCGCACAGGAGACGACAATCGGGCCGAACTGCGCTTTGAGCACGTCGTAATATTGCATGACACCTACGCCGATGGGCACGAAAAGCAGCGCCATGTAGCGGATAAGGACGAAGCAGCCTGGATTGACCCACTTCGCGGGCAGCACCTGTAACGCCAACAGCACAAACAGGATCAGCATCCCGATAATGCTGCCGGGAATAACGATCGGCAGCAGCGAGGCGATGAAAATCCCGGCGTACAGGCAGGCGTAAATCAGGACGAATGCGCGCAGATACTGCCAGATTGTATTCAGTGATTTGCTCATGGTGAAAGTCCTTGATGAAACGTATTCATCATACAATTAAACCCAGAAATGTGCCACGGATCACATCATGAAATTTGAGCATACCAGACATTCCAGAATGGAACGTCTGGTATCACCGCACAGGGACAGGCTACAGTTTAGAGGAAAGGAATTACAGTGGCGAAGTGACGAGCCAGAGAAAAGCCTCTGAGTCAGGCATTGCGTTGGGCGGTGAGTTTATCCAGAAAAGAAAACAGCACTTGATTCATTTCACGGTAATCATGCGAGCGTAATTTTTCAGCCGTTTCGACAAAACGGAATTCTCCCGCACGGCGGAGATCGTTCTGCGAATGTTCGATAAGCAGCTCAACTACCTCCGACGTTAGCTCCATATGGCACTGAAAACCGTAGACACGTTCGCCGTATTGCACGATCTGACGAGGACAGCCCTCGCTGTAAGCGAGCACCTTTGCCTGAGGCGTCAACCCTGGCATGTCGTTATGCCAGTGACCGACGTCCAGCCCACCGCCAAAACCCTCAAAAAGCGGGTTCGCCTGGCCTGCATCCGTGAGCCTGACGGGAAATTTACCGATCTCTTTTTCCGGGCTGTGGCAAAACGCTGCGCCCAGCGCTTCACCGATAAGCTGCGAGCCCAGACAAACGCCAATCACCGTTTTACCCGCCTCTATGGCGCGGCCGATGAGTCGCATTTCCGCTTGCGCATCAAACCAGGGGCACTCCTTAAGCGTGGTGGCAGGTGATTGCGGGCCTCCCATAATGATAAGCATGTCTGCGCTCTCCAGTTCCTGAGGTAAAGGGTCATCCTGATAAACCCGGGTGTAGCTCAGACTACAGCCGCGGCTTTTCCCCCAGATTTCATAGGCGCCTGGCGCTTCGAAATGTTCATGAATGATAAAATGAATGTGCATTGCTTCTCTCTCCGGTTACGTGTACAAGCAGCATCATAAGAGGAAGGGAGGAATGTGAAATGCCAACCGTTATCGATAAAACGCCAATTCACGACGATGCTATCGGATGGTCCAGAGGGGCAATTAGCTATACGCGCGGCGAAGTGGATCCGCCCCACCAGCATTCACAAGGTCAACTTTTGTTTGCCATCAAAGGCGTCATGCTAGTCGAAACCGGCAGCAAACGCTGGGTAATACCGCCACAGCGTGCGCTGTGGATCCCTCCCTTTCAGGAACACACCTACAGCGTGTTATCCGCAACAGAACTCCGCGCGGTCTGGTTTAGCCCGGAATTAATAACGCAATGTAAACCGTTTAAGCGGAAAGAAGATATTCACGTGATTAAGGCGACTGCGTTGTTCAAAGAGTTGATTGCTGGACTGTTCAGTTCGGAATACCGGCCGGCAAGTCAGCGAAGCATGGCTGTTTTGCTGCTCGACATTCTTAGTGAAACGCAGCAGATCTCGGCCGAATTGCCGATGCCTATTGATGAACGGTTACATCGTGTTGCCTGTGACATTATTGCCAACAATCTGTGGGGTGTTTCTATGGAAAGGCTGGCGGAGCAGGCCGCTATGTCTGAACGCACATTTTCACGCGCGTTTATCAAAGATACAGGCTTTAGCTTCCGGACCTGGCGACAGCGCGCAAGGATTTGTGCCTCGCTGGACCTGCTCGCAAACGGATACCCCGTTAAGCAGGTGGCCTGGATGCTGGGATTTTCCGGCCCGGCGGCATTTGCGGAGGCGTTTCGTGCTGTAGTGGGAGCAACGCCAGCTGACTTTCTCCCTGAACAGAAGCGCTTCCCAGCGATATAGAGAGCAGCTACTATAGCGCGTCTTTTTTCACAGGTACTGCTATGCGTGTTTTACTGGCCCCTATGGAAGGCGTGCTCGACTCCCTCGTGCGCGAGCTTCTGACCGAGGTGAACGATTACGATCTCTGCGTGACGGAGTTTTTGCGCGTGGTCGATATGTTGTTGCCGGTAAAATCCTTCTACCGTCTGTGCCCCGAGCTGCACAACCAGAGCCGGACGACCTCCGGTACGCTGGTGCGCATTCAGCTGCTGGGACAGTACCCTGAATGGCTGGCGGAGAACGCCGCCCGTGCGGTTGAGCTGGGCTCTTACGGTGTCGATCTTAACTGCGGCTGTCCGTCGAAGATGGTGAACGGCAGCGGGGGCGGGGCGACGCTGCTGAAAGATCCTGAACTCATTTATCGCGGCGCGAAGGCGATGCGTGAGGCCGTGCCGTCGCATCTGCCGGTGACGGTCAAAGTGCGCCTGGGCTGGGACAGCGACGCGCGTCAGTTTGAAATTGCCGATGCGGTGCAGCAGGCCGGTGCCACCGAGCTGGTGGTGCACGGGCGTACTAAAGAGGACGGCTACAAAGCGGACCGCATTAACTGGCAGGCAATCGGTGAGATCCGCAAACGCCTCAGCATTCCGGTTATCGCCAACGGCGAAATCTGGGACTACGAAAGCGCGCAGGCCTGCATGAAGGAGACGGGCTGTGATGCGGTGATGATAGGCCGCGGCGCGCTGAACGTGCCGAACCTCAGCCGGGTGGTGAAATATAATGAACCGCGTATGCCGTGGGCAGACGTGGTCACGCTGCTGCAAAAATACAGCCGTCTGGAAAAGCAGGGCGACACCGGTTTGTATCACGTTGCGCGTATTAAGCAGTGGCTCAGTTATTTGCGCAAGGAATATAGCGAAGCGTTAGGTTTATTTCAGGAGATCCGTACGCTACAGACCTCTGCGGATATTGCACGCGTGATCCAGTCAAAATAATAAGCGTTAATTTGCTCACACTTTTTTAAAATATAAAACGATGCAGGTTTTCAAGGTGGCGTGACGGTGTTAAGGTGCCACTGTTTTCAACGCAGGATTGTTACTGGTTAACAGGCAAAACCTAAGCGTTTCACAGCATTAACCGCTGTGGAGCGCTTAGGTTTTTTTTTGCCTGTCATTCACGCAGGAGAACCATTTGGCCTAACGCTTTTTGCTGGAACGAATAATTAAAACACGACGGGAAATAGAAAAATTTCCTGCGAACGGTTACGCACTAATACTCAGCTACAGGTTGCTATTATGACAAATAAAAATAATCTCTATGCCCTCGCTTTATTGATGATATCGCCTTTAACAATGGCGCAGGAGTGGAATGGAACGGTATTAGGGTTTGAAGCCCCGCCGGAGCCTGTTCTGGGCGAAATGCTCGGCATACGTAAAATCCTTAACGATAACGGTTTTACCTATAACCTCGGATACCTGAATGAAATTGGCTGGAACGGCGGTGGCGGATATAACCACGACTCCCACGTGGCCTATATTGACCAGTTCGCGCTGACCTTCAACCAGGATCTGGAGCGCTGGACGGGCATCCCGGATGCGCGTATCGAGGGGAACATCGTCAACCGCAACCACAACGACGACCTCACCACCAAACGCGTGCAGGATCCGCGCGTGAACTTCAACGATTTGACCCAGGAAAGCTGGGGCGGGCAATCCATTACTCGTCTGGGCTGGCTGACGTTTGCCCGCAGCTTTGATGACCGGCGTCTGACCTGGCGCATCGGGATGATGAACAAGGTGCAAACCTTCGACCAGATCATCCCGTGCGACTTTCAGCTGCTCTCCCAGTGCGGCGGGAAATCGGCCAACTCGCTGACCTGGAACAACTGGAACGTTCACACCTGGGGCACCACGCTGGAGTATAAGCTCACGCCAACCGTCACCTTAAAAGGCGGCGTGATGGAGCAAAACCCGGACGCCTCCAGCCGCAGCCACGCGTGGAGCTGGTCGACGAAGGGCAGCAAAGGGGTCTTGCTCCCGGTCGAAATCGAAGCGCGTCCGCTGATTAACGGTCTGCCGGGCGCCTATAACCTCGGCGTGGTCTTTACCAACGCGCCGCAAACCGATCTCTACCGCGGAAAATCCGGCGGGGCTGGGGCGAGCGATCCGGACGGTTACGAGAAGCATAACCGCACGTGGTTCATGTACGCCGGGCTTAACCAGCAAATCACGCAGCACAGGGACGATCCGAATCGTGGGCTGAGCACCTCGGTCAGCATGAGTCTTGCGGATCAGCGCAGCAATTACATGCATCAGGTGTATGCCGCCTCGCTGCGCTATCGCGGGCTGTTTGACGCCCGCCCGGAAGACTGGATTGGCTTCGGGATAACCTGGATTGATATGAGTAGCCAGTACGCCCGCAACCAGCGCTATATGAACAGCCTGAGCGGCGTGTCGGACTATAACGATCCGGCGTATCACCCGGTGCCCGGCCACTCCCTGAACGGTGAGTTTTACTATCGCTTCCGTCCGGTGTCGTGGCTGGAGCTGCAGCCGGGCATTCAGTACTGGCACCACCCGGGCGGCGTATCCCGGACGCAGGATGCCTGGGTGACGGAGCTGAAAACCGTCGTGACGTTCTAGCAATGTCGATCTGCGTCACGTTTTTTACCCGTGATGCATTGAGGCTACGAATGAAACTGATAGAGTGCCAGAACTGGATTGTTACTGCTTCGGCAGGCAAAACCTGATTTTCTGGCTTCTGCCGGAGGTCAGGTTTTTTTGTTTCTGGGGTTCCGATGAAAATCGCCAAGATACTCAATAATAACGTGGTGGTTGTTCAGGATGAGCGCGGGCGCGAACAGGTGGTGATGGGCCGCGGGCTGGCCTTTCAGAGGCGCGTGGGTGACGCGCTGGATACCGCGCTGATTGAAAAGGTGTTTGCGTTACAGAGCGATGAGCTGGTGCAGCGTCTCGGTGAGCTGCTGAGCCAGATCCCGCTGGAGGTGATGACCACCTGCGACCGTATCATTGGGCTAGCGGCGCAGCGGCTGGGGAAATTGCAGGAAAGTTTGTATATCACCCTGACCGATCACTGCTACTTCGCGATTGAGCGCCAGAAGAAAGGGCTGGCGATCAAAAACGTGCTGCTGTGGGACATCAAGCGCCTCTATCCGAAGGAGTTTGAGCTGGGGCAGGAGGCAAGGGCCATTATCGCCAAACGCCTGAACGTCGAGCTGGCTGAGGACGAAGCGGGGTTTATCGCGCTGCATCTGGTCACCGCGCAGCTGAACAGCGAAATGCCGGAAGTGATGCACGTGACAAGGGTGATGCAGGAGATCCTGCAACTGGTGAAGTATCAGCTACAGCTGGAGTACGACGAAGAGTCGCTCAGCTATCAGCGTTTTGTCACGCATCTGAAGTTTTTTGCCCAGCGGATGCTGACCCGCACCGTGGTGGACGATGACGATGTCTCGCTGCATACCGCGGTAAAGGACAACTACGCGAAAGCATGGAAATGCGCCGAGAAAATCGCGCAGCACCTGAACAAAAGCTATCAGCGCGAGCTGACGACCGAAGAAATTATGTTCCTCGCCATTCATATTGAACGGGTGAGAAAAGAGGGGCGTTAAGCCTCAAATCTGGATTGTTACTGCATAACGCAGGCAAAACCTGAGCGCGGCCTTCGAAAGGAGGACGTTCTCGGGTTTTTTTATTTTTATACTCAGTCAACAGGTGCCTGCGGGCATCGGATGTAAGGAAATCGAGATGGAATACCAGGCTTTAGCGACGGATATTCTCGGCCACGTTGGCGGAAAAGAGAACATTGTCAGCCTTGTCCACTGCGCGACCCGGCTTCGCTTTAAACTGAAAGATAACCAGAAAGCGGATGCCGAAGGGCTGAAGAAAAATCCGGGCGTGATTATGGTGGTCGAAAGCGGCGGCCAGTTCCAGGTGGTGATTGGCAACCACGTGCATGACGTCTGGCAGGCGGTGCGCAAAGAGGCCGGGCTCACTGACGATGCGCCAGCCGTGGAAGAGAAGGGCGACAAGGGCAACCTGCTGGGCCGCCTGATCGACATCGTCTCCGGAATTTTCACCCCGTTTATCGGCATTCTGGCAGCCTCCGGTATTCTGAAAGGGCTGCTGGCGCTGGCGGTTGTCTGCGGCTGGCTCACCCCTGAAAGCGGCACCTATAAAATCTGGTTCGCGGCCAGCGACGCGCTGTTCTTCTTCTTCCCGCTGGTGCTGGGCTATACCGCGGGCAAGAAATTCGGCGGCAACCCCTTTATTACCATGGTGATCGGTGGGGCGCTCACCCACCCGATGATGATTGCGGCGTTTAACGCCAGCCAGCAGCCGGGGGCGGTTTCCGAGGCGTTTCTCGGCATACCGGTGACCTGGTTCAACTACAGCTCGTCGGTGATCCCCATCATTCTTGCCGCGTGGGTCAGCTGCTGGCTGGAAAAACAGAGCACCAGGCTGCTGCCATCCTCAATGAAAAACTTCTTCGCGCCGCTGATCTGCTTAGGCGTGACCGTTCCGCTGACCTTCCTGGTGATTGGCCCGCTGGCAACCTGGCTCAGCCAGCTGCTGGCCAACGGCTACCAGTGGATTTACGTCCTGGCACCGTGGCTGGCGGGCGCGGCGATGGGCGCGCTGTGGCAGGTCTGCGTCATCTTCGGCCTGCACTGGGGGCTGGTGCCGCTGATGATCAACAACCTGGCGGTGCTGGGGCATGATTCTATGCTGCCGATGCTGCTGCCTGCGGTGTTCGGCCAGGTCGGCGCGGCGCTGGGGATTTTCCTGCGCACTCGCGATGCGCGTCAGAAAATGCTGGCCGGGTCGTCCGTGACGGCGGGGATTTTCGGCATCACCGAGCCGGCGGTCTATGGCGTTAACCTGCCGCTGCGCAGACCCTTTATTTTCGGCTGCGTGGCGGGAGCCATCGGCGGCGCGATTGTCGGCTTCAGCGACACCCACGTGTATTCCTTCGGCTTTGCCAACGTCTTTACTATCGCCCAGATGATCCCGCCGGGTGGGGTAGACGCCACGCTGTGGGGCGGCATTATCGGCACCGTGGTGGCGCTGGTGCTGAGCTGCGTCCTGACGCTGGCGGCGGGCATGCCAGCACGCTCAGTGCCCGAGGCGGTTGCGCCAGCGGGTGAAAACGATGTGCTGGCACCGATGACCGGTACCGTGCTGGCGCTCGACCAGGTGCCCGATACGACCTTTGCCAGCGGCCTGCTGGGCAGCGGTGCTGCCATCATCCCCTCCGACAACAGGGTGGTTGCCCCGTTTGCGGGCGTTGTTGCCTCTCTTTTCCAGACCAAACACGCCATCGGCCTGCTCAGCGACAGCGGCATTGAAGTGTTAATCCACGTCGGGATCGACACCGTGAAGCTCGATGGTAAACCGTTTACCGCCCACGTGAAGGTGGGCGACAGGGTGCAGCCGGGCGACCTGCTGCTGGAGTTTGATCGTCAGGCGATTATCGATGCCGGATACGACCTGGCGACGCCGATCATTATCAGTAACAGCGACGAGTATCGCGAGGTGGCGACCGTGGCGGCAACGTCCGTTAACGCCGGTGCACCGCTGCTCAGCGTAAGCCATCAATAACAGGAGAACGTGATGAAAACTTTCCCGGATGATTTTTTATGGGGCGGCGCGGTTGCCGCGAATCAGGTAGAAGGTGCGTATCTGGAGGATGGCAAAGGGCTGTCCACCTCAGACGTCCAGCCGCAGGGGGTGTTTGGCCCGGTGGTTGAGCGCGTGGCGGGCGACAGCGGCATTAAGGATGTCGCCATCGACTTCTATCACCGCTACCCGGAAGATATCAAACTCTTTGCCGAAATGGGCTTTAGCTGCCTGCGCGTCTCCATTGCCTGGACGCGTATCTTCCCGAACGGCGACGAGCAGGCGCCAAACGAAGCGGGTCTGGCGTTTTACGACAGGCTGTTTGACGAGCTGGCCGCGCACGACATCACCCCGCTGGTCACGCTGTCGCACTATGAGATGCCGTGGGGGCTGGTGAAGCAGTACGGCGGCTGGGGCAGCCGTCAGACTATCGGCTTCTTCGAGCGCTACGCCCGCACCGTCTTTGCTCGCTACGGGGAGAAGGTGAAGCTGTGGCTGACATTCAACGAAATCAATATGTCCCTGCACGCGCCGATGACCGGCGTGGGACTGCCGGAAACCAGCAGCAAAGGGGAGGTGTATCAGGCGATCCACCATCAGCTGGTGGCCAGCGCGCTGGCGGTGAAAGCCTGCCACGAGATTATCCCGGATGCAAAAATTGGCAACATGCTGCTGGGCGGCCTGATGTACCCGCTGACCTGCAGGCCGGAAGACGTGCTGGAAGCGCTGCAGGAGAACCGCGCCTGGCAGTTCTTTGGCGACGTGCAGTGCCGCGGAGCGTACCCGGGCTATATGCTGCGCTTCTTCCGCGACAGCGGCATCCAGATTGATATCACCGACGCCGACCGTGATGCGCTGAAATCCACCGTCGATTTTATCTCGTTCAGCTATTACATGACTGGCTGCGTGACAACCGATGAAGAGTTGAACCAGCAGGCGCGGGGCAACATCCTGAGCATGGTGCCAAACCCGCATCTGGCAAGCTCCGAGTGGGGTTGGCAGATTGACCCGGTGGGCCTGCGCACGCTGCTGAACGTACTCTGGGATCGCTATCAGAAGCCGTTGTTTATTGTAGAAAACGGCCTTGGCGCGAAGGACAAACCGGACGCCGACGGCGTGGTGCAGGACGACTACCGCATCAGCTACCTTAACGACCACCTGGTGCAGGTGCGTGAGGCCATTGACGACGGCGTCGAGGTGATGGGTTACACCAGCTGGGGGCCGATCGATCTGGTGAGCGCGTCCAAAGCGGAACTGTCCAAGCGCTATGGCTTTATTTACGTAGACCGCGACGACAGCGGTAAAGGCACCCTGGCCCGCAGCCGCAAAAAAAGTTTTTACTGGTATAAAGAGGTGATTGCCACGAAGGGGGCATCGCTCAAAGCCTGAATGGAATAACGTCGCCCGGCGCAGTGCCGGGCAAATAGATCAAAAAATCATTTTGAATACGCCGGTAACCACTAACAGCCCTATCAAAAATATAATTAAAATAACCCACAGTAATATTTTCATTCCCTTCTCCTGCCCGTGTATGACAATGAGTAAGTGTAGCAGTCAATTCATAATTGGCATGAATATGTTGAATTTATTCATTGTGATTGGGAATAAATTGCCGAATATGAAAATGTATGACAATTTGCGGATTGCCACGCGTTACTAAAAAACAGAATGGCATCAAGCGTAATTTGCGCCTTTAATTTTTTGAGTTATGGCGTCATGAAACGTTCTCTTATTTTATCTCTGAGTGCCCCTCTTGTCTTAATGTTGGCTGCCTGCGCGCCGGAACATGCCAGCGTATCGCCAATTAACGCGCAAGCCACTGCGGCGTCGGTGAATACACGGCTAAGTCGAACCAGCTGGCCGAAAAACGAATGGTGGAAAGACTATAACGATCCGCAGCTTAATTCGCTGATCGCGAAGGCGCTAAATGATGCGCCGGATATGCAAATCGCCCGACAGCGTATTACGCTCGCGGAAGCGCAGGCGAAAGCCACCATGGCGGCAGATGGCCCACAGATTGATTTTTCAGCCGATGCGGAACGGCAAAAAATGTCTGCGGAAGGGTTGATGGGACCCTTCGCCATTACCGATCCGGCTGCGGGTACGACCGGGCCGTGGTACACCAACGGAACATTTGGCCTGACAGCGGGCTGGGATCTCGATTTGTGGGGGAAAAACCGCGCGCAGGTTGAAGCCCGCATCGGCAAGGTCAACGCCCAGAAAGCCGAGATGGAGCAGACGCGTCAGCTGTTGGCCAGCAGCGTCGCGCGGCTTTACTGGGAGTGGCAGACCCAGGCCGCGGTGGGGGAGGTTCTCGCAGAGATTAAACACGAGCAGGAAAATATCATCGGTGCCGACCGCGAGCTGTATCAGCACGGGATCACCTCCTCGGTAGAAGGTGTCGAAACCGATATCAATGCCAGCAAAACCGAAGAGCAGCTTGCCGGGGTAAAAGGCAAAATGAAAGCCGTTGAGGCACGTCTGCAGGCCCTGACCAATACCTCCTCGATGAAGCTGACTCGCCATGCTTTACCAACAGCGGAAGCGGCGTTGCCCGCCACGCTGGGATACGAACTGCTGGCCCGCCGTCCGGATCTGCAGGAGGCGCACTGGTACATTGAAGCTTCCCTGAGCGAAGTAGATGCCGCCAAAGCTGCCTTCTATCCCGACGTGAACCTGATGGCATTCCTGCAGCAGGATGCCCTGCATCTGAGCGATCTGTTCCGTTCCTCCGCCCAGCAAATGGGCGTCACCGCGGGGCTGACGCTGCCGATCTTCGACAGCGGCAGGCTGAATGCGAATCTGGATATCGCCCAGGCGCAGAACAACCTGTCGGTGGCGAACTACAACAAAGCGGTGGTCGATGCCGTTAACCAGGTGGCGCGCACGGCCAGTGAAGTTGAAACCCTGACCGCCAAAAACCAGCAACAGCAGCAGGTCGAGAAAGATGCTGCGCGCGTGGTGGCACTGGCACAGGCGCGCTTTAGCGCCGGGATTATTGCCGGTTCCCGCGTCAGCGAGGCCAAAATTCCGGCACTCAAGGAACATATCGCTACGCTAACCCTGAAAGGGCAGTACGTGGATGCCACGCTACAGCTGACGTCCGCGCTGGGCGGTGGCTATCATCACGGCTAAAAAGGGTGATTATCTATACTTACCTCTTTGCACATTTTCAGGAGGTGAGTATGACCCGAGTAGCAATTGTGACGGCATCGGATTCCGGTATCGGTAAAACCACCGCGCTGATGCTGGCAGAGCGCGGGTTTGATATCGGCGTCACCTGGCATTCCGATGAAAACGGCGCGCGGGAAACCTGCCGCGAGGTTGAGGCGAGGGGGCAACGTGCTGAGGCCATCCAGCTTGATCTGAGCACGTTGCCGGACGGTGCAAAGGCCATTGATACGCTGATTGCGCGTTTCGGTCGGCTTGATGTACTGGTCAACAATGCCGGGGCGATGACCAAAGCGCCATTCCTTGAGATGCCGTTTGACGACTGGCGGAACATTTTCACCGTTGACGTGGACGGCGCGTTTCTCTGTTCGCAGATTGCCGCGCGGCAGATGGTGAAGCAGGGGGAAGGGGGGCGAATAGTGAACATCACCTCGGTGCATGAGCACACGCCGCTGCCTGACGCCAGCGCCTATACTGCGGCAAAACATGCGCTCGGTGGCTTAACCAAATCCATGGCGCTGGAGCTGGTTAAGCACAAGATTCTGGTGAACGCTGTTGCGCCCGGTGCGATTGCCACGCCGATGAACGACATGGATGATAGCGAAGTGAAAGAAGGCTCAATGCCGGAAATCCCGCTGGCAAGGCCGGGGCATACCAAATAGATCGCCAGCCTGGTGGCGTGGCTGTGCGACAGCGACGCCAGCTACACGACGGGGCAATCCTTTATCGTTGACGGCGGATTTATGCTGGCGAATCCGCAGTTTAAGCCGGAGGGGTAAGTGTCCCCTCACCCTAACCCTCTCCCAAGGGGCTGAGGAATCCCCAGTAATTTTTCACCGGAAGCGATGAAAGTTGTCTCAGGATAATTAATGACTTACAGCGACGCCCTGGTCCGGCTGTAAATCGCTGAGGCGTTTCCTGCAGGCCGGGGCGAGGCGCAGGGATGCGCCGAGAGGGCGGGCTTTACAGGGACGTTTCCTCCGCCCGTCCCCGATAAGCCGGAAGGAATAAGCCGAAGGTACCGCGCAGCGGCGATTTACCGCCGGGAGCCCGGGTCGCCAGGGTGGTGGCGATTGAGCCACCCTGGCACGTTCACAGGTTATGACGTTACAAAGTAGCAAGGAACGTAAAGTGAACGGAATGACCACCAGAGCTGTATGTTCCCCCTCACCCCAGCCCTCTCCCTCAAGGGAGAGGGAGTCGTCTTTGCCGGCATTATTTTGTGGGGATCCCTCAACCCAAGGGGAGAGGGAACTAAAAACCTCCTCTGCCTGTGAGAGAGGGCAACAGACCGCACTAGCTAATCCTCATCCCGCCTCTTCTCCCTGTGCCGCATCCACAGCCTGACCCCAATCACCGCCACAACCACCAGAATCAGCCACGCCCAGTGTTTAATATGCTGATCGAGATTATGCAGCCACGGTCCGATCACTTCTCCGCCCACGTAGCCGAGCGTGGTAAAGATCAGCGCCCAGGCAATCGCGCCTACAATATTGAGCGGCAGAAATATTTTGGGCGGTAGACGGCTGGCACCGATCAGAATCGGCCCGATAATGCGAAAGCCGTACATAAAGCGGGTGCCAATGACGAACAGATAGGGATGACGCTGAATGAGGCGCTGAGCGCGGCGGATTTTCTTTTGATGCTTTGCGAAACGCTTAAGCAGCGTCGGCCCGAAGCGCAGCCCCAAAAAGTAGAGCAGCTGATCGCCAATCATCCCGCCCAGCGCGACCGCGGCGACGACCAGCGGGAATTTCAGCAATCCCTGATGCGCCGCAACGCCGCCTAACAGCGTGATGGTTTCGCCTTCTGCCACGCTACCGATGACCAGCGCGGCATATCCATATTGTTCAATGAGTCCGTTGATATCCATTACGTCTGAGTTATCTCCCTGTTCGAGCCTGCTTTAATCATATACCCCCAGAATCAACCGTGCGGCAATCAACGGAATTTTCCCGCTGTACATAAAATAATCTAAAGCCTGCATTATACTTAGAGTATCGCTGACGGGCCGACAACAAGGGGGCGCTATGAACCATGTCTGGGGACTCTTCTCCCATCCCGATCGTGAAATGCACGTGATCAGAAGCGAGAACGAAACGGTCGCGCATCATTACACGCACCATGTGCTGCTGATGGCAGCGGTGCCGGTAATCTGTGCGTTTATAGGCACAACACAAATCGGCTGGAATTTTGGTGATGGCACCGTGGTTCAGCTCTCCTGGTTTACCGGGCTGTATCTTGCCGTCATCTTTTACGGCCTGATGCTGGCGGGTGTGGCGGTGATGGGGCGCGTTATTCACTGGATGGCGCGAAACTACCCGCAGCGTCCGTCGCTGGCCCACTGTATGGTCTTTGCCGGATATGTCGCGACCCCGCTGTTCTTAAGCGGTATTGTTGCGCTCTATCCACTGGTCTGGCTGTGCGCGCTGATCGGTACTGTTGCCCTCTTTTACACCGGTTATCTGCTGTATGTAGGGGTGCCAACCTTCCTGAATATCAATAAAGAAGAGGGCCTGAGCTTCTCCAGCTCCACGCTTGCCATCGGGGTTCTGGTCCTGGAGGCGTTACTGGCTCTGACGGTTATTCTGTGGGGTTATGGATACCGTCTCTTTTAAGCTCACTGCATTGCTGGCGTAAATGCCAGCAATGCAGCATCTGTTCACGATTCTCCGCTGGCGACAACGCACGGTGACCGCTATGATGCCGAAGCCAGCCTGCGTTTATCCGTTGACGCAGGCGGTGTACGTCATTACGTGCGTGAATAATTATCAGAAGTCTCACCATGCTGAAATTCCGAGTTTCATTACTGAGCCTGGCGCTGCTGCTGGGTGCGTCCGCTGCCTTGCCAGCCATCGCCAAAACGCCTGCGGTGACCTCCGCGGCGGCACAACCGCAAATTGCCTCCGGCAGCGCGATGATCGTCGATCTCAACACCAACAAAGTGATCTATGCCAGCCACCCGGATCTGGTGCGTCCGATCGCCTCCATTACCAAATTAATGACCGCGATGGTGGTGCTTGATGCACGACTGCCGCTGGATGAAAAACTGAAGGTCGATATCAGCCACACGCCGGAAATGAAAGGCGTCTACTCCCGCGTGCGTCTGAACAGTGAAATCAGCCGTAAGGACATGCTGCTGCTGGCGCTGATGTCCTCCGAAAACCGCGCGGCAGCCAGCCTGGCGCACCACTATCCGGGCGGCTATGATGCGTTTATTCGTGCGATGAATGCCAAAGCCAAATCGCTGGGGATGACCAATACCCGCTATGTGGAGCCGACCGGGCTGTCGATTCATAACGTCTCAACGGCGCGTGACCTGACGAAGATGCTGATTGCCAGCAAGCAGTACCCGCTGCTTGGCCAGCTCAGCACCACGCGTGAGGACATGGCGACGTTCTCTAACCCGTCCTACACGCTGCCGTTCCGCAACACTAACCATCTGGTGTATCGCGAGAACTGGAATATCCAGTTAACCAAAACCGGGTTTACCAATGCGGCAGGCCACTGCCTGGTGATGCGCACCGTGTTTAACGGCAAGCCGGTTGCGCTGGTGGTGATGGATGCCTTCGGCAAATATACCCACTTCGCGGATGCCAGCCGCCTGCGGACGTGGATTGAGACCGGGAAAGTGCAGCCGGTTCCGGCCGCGGCGCTGACGTATAAAAAGCAGAAAGCGGAACAGATGGCGACGGCGCAGAACGATTAGGTAAATGCAAAACGGTAACCCAGGTTACCGTTTTTTTGTTTTCTCCCTCTCCCCGTGGGAGAGGGCCGGGGTGAGGGCACCAGACCGCACCGCGTTTTATTCCGGCAGCGTCCAGTCACCGTCGTTGAGCGGGCGCTGCATTATCAACGTATCCCGCCAGTCGCCTTTCTTATACCCAACGCTTCGCAATTGACCCACGACATCAAAACCGTGCTTTTTATGTAAGCGCAGCGAGCCCGAGTTGTTATTCCCGTCACCCACAACGGCAATCATCTGCCGCCACGGGCCCTGCTCGCAGCGTGCGATCAGCGCGCTCAGCATCGTCGAGCCAAATCCACGGCCCGTGGTGCTGGCATCCACATAGATTGATTCTTCCAGCGTATAGCGATAAGCCTGTCGCGGACGATACGGAGTGGCATAGCAATAGCCGACGACGATACCGCGGTACAGCGCGACCAGCCACGGCAAGCCGCTGTCGGTGACGTTTCTCATACGCTTACGCATTTCGTCTACGGTGGGGGGAACTTCTTCGAAGGATGCGCGACCATGGAGTACATGCCATGCATAGATGGCCGAGATGGCATGCGCATCATCTGGCAGGGCATCACGCACCTCCAGTTCGGTTTCGGATAAAATATCTACAGCCGACATGATGTGCCCGCTCCTTATCGTAGAATGCCGGAGAAACGTCTCTCCGGCGACAGATCGCTACTCTAGTACGATTAAGGAGCGCTTAACAATCTCTCAAATATGGCTGTATGAATTAATCAGATGCTTGCGTTATGGGCTGCTCCGCATCTGTCTCTTCTTTCCAGTATTTCTTCCGCGTTGTCTTACCAATGCCGGGATTCATACTATTTGTAGGGTCATTCTCGCGATAAAACTGCTTAAGTGCGTCAGGCGCTTTATAAAGATGCCCGACGTTGTGTTCTGCAGGATATTGCGCGCCACGTTCATGTAACAGGGCGAGCATCTGCTCTTTAAGCGCGTGCGCGTCGACGCCTTTTTTAACGATGTAATCCTGATGGAAGACGTAGCACATAAAGTGGCCGTAATAGAGCTTGTGCACCAGCTTGCTGTCGATCTCCGGCGGCAGGTGCTCAAACCATTCGGTATCGTTGCGTCGCAGGGCGATATCCAGCGCCAGAATATCTTCCACCTCTTCGGAATGCACCGCCTGATAACGGATGGCTGCGCCTGCGGCGGCGAAACGATGCAGGAAGGCTTTGCTGCCTTCTTCCGGCGTGCAGGCAAAGAAATCACCCTCAGCCGTCTTGAAGAACTCGGTCAGCCAGTTTTGGGCTTCAGCAATCCCGTCTCCGGCCATCTTCAGCAGCAGGTGGTGCTCATACTTATCGCGCCAGGTTTTCATTCGCTCCGGTAAATGCGCCGGAAAAACGTTGCCCAGCTTCTGCATAAAGCGGTCGGTGAAGTGCGGTTTGAACAGCGACACTTTATCGAGCATCGCGTCGGTGCGGCCCTTCATGGTGAAGAAGAACGGCATTTTGTCGGTGCCGAGTTTGTCGATCATCAGGAAGGTGTCTTTCCCGTAGCGCTCGGCGATGTCGTATATATCCCGGTGCATATATTCGCCCGCGACCGGCAGGTGGGTAAATTCCCCCAGAATATGACGACGGATTTCGGTTAACACCTCGGGCTGATTGGTGCCGATGTAAAACACCTGCTGCTTTTTCTCTGCCGGGAAGGTATCAAGACGCACGGCAAAAACAGCGAGCTTGCCCGCGCAGCCGGAGGATTCAAACAGGCGGTCCGGGTCAGCGTTATAGCGCGCCGGGGTGTCGGCGTCGATATCCCGCACGCGGGTGACGTAATCATGATCGTGCGCGTGGCGGCCATCGTGCTGAACGTCTTCGTCCTTCACGCGGTCATCGTCAAGCTTGCTCAGGATCTGCTCCGGCGTCACGCCGAGATCGATACCCAGATGGTTCACCAGCGTCAGCTTGCCGTTTTCGTCGATGCGGGCATACAGCGACATCTCGGTATACGCCGGGCCGCGCTGCACCAGCGAGCCGCCGGAGTTATTGCAGATCCCGCCGATCACCGACGCGCCAATACAGGAGGAGCCGATCACCGAGTGCGGTTCGCGTCCCAGCGGCTTAAGCGCTTTTTCCAGCGTGTAGAGCGTGGTGCCGGGGAAGGCCAGCACCTGTTCGCCTTTGTCCAGCAGGTGAAGTTTGTCGAGGCGCAGGGTGCTGATAATCACGATGTCACGATCGTAATCATTGCCGTTCGGCGTGGAGCCTTCGGTCAGGCCGGTATTGGCGGCCTGCATTAAAATAATCTTGTCGGCGGCGACGCAGGCGCTCAGCACGCGCCACAGCTCAAGCAGCGTGCCGGGGAAGACCACCGCCAGCGCGTCGCCCTGGCCGGAACGGAAACCCTTGCGGTAGCGGGCGGTTTTAGCCGGGTCAGTAAGCAGGTGAGAGTGACCAACCAGGCGCGACAGTTCGTTAATAAAAGTATTGTTATCGTCAGTTCGAACAGAAGACATCTTCCACTCCTTGTGGTGGGGCAAATTTCTCGCTGTAAAGCATAGCGCGATTAACTGTTAAGCGGTCGAGTATTCACGAGAAAAATCAGAGAATAACCCTGCAAGGTTCAAAGGGTTTGTGGCACACTGCGCTTTTCGCACGGTATGGCCGAGATCGTCCGGCGGTTATTGATGAGAGAGTATAACGACATGAAATGGCTATGTTCTGTAGGTGTCGCCGTCAGCCTGGCGCTGCAACCTGCGCTCGCAGAGGATTTGTTTGGTAATCACCCGCTCACGCCTGAAGCCCGCGACGCGTTTGTCACGGAATTGCTCAAAAAGATGACGGTTGATGAGAAAATCGGTCAGCTGCGTCTTATCAGCGTCGGCCCGGATAACCCGAAAGAGGCCATCCGTGAGATGATTAAAGAGAGCCAGGTGGGGGCGATTTTTAACACCGTCACCCGTCAGGATATCCGCAAAATGCAGGATCAGGTGATGGAGCTCAGTCGCCTGAAGATCCCTCTCTTCTTTGCCTACGACGTGCTGCACGGCCAGCGTACCGTCTTCCCGATTAGCCTCGGGTTAGCCTCCTCCTTTAACCTCGACGCGGTGAAAACCGTCGGGCGCGTGTCGGCGTATGAAGCGGCGGACGACGGCCTGAACATGACCTGGGCGCCGATGGTCGATGTCTCCCGCGATCCGCGCTGGGGCCGCGCGTCGGAAGGCTTTGGTGAAGATACGTATTTAACGGCCACAATGGGTAAAACCATGGTGGAAGCGATGCAGGGCAAAAGTCCGGCGGACCGCTACTCGGTGATGACCAGCGTGAAGCACTTCGCCGCGTATGGCGCGGTTGAAGGCGGGAAAGAGTACAACACCGTCGACATGAGCCCGCAGCGCCTGTTCAACGACTACATGCCGCCGTACAAGGCAGGTCTGGATGCGGGCAGCGGCGCGGTGATGGTGGCGCTGAACTCGCTGAACGGCACGCCTGCGACGTCCGATTCCTGGCTGCTGAAAGACGTGCTGCGCGACCAGTGGGGCTTTAAGGGCATTACCGTCTCTGACCACGGCGCGATTAAAGAGCTGATTAAACACGGCACGGCGTCCGATCCGGAAGATGCGGTGCGCGTGGCGCTCAAGTCCGGCATCAACATGAGCATGAGCGACGAGTACTACAGCAAATACCTGCCGGGGCTGGTGAAGAGCGGCAAGGTGACGATGGCGGAGCTGGACGATGCCGCGCGCCACGTGCTGAACGTGAAATATGACATGGGGCTGTTTAACGATCCGTACAGCCATCTGGGACCGAAGGACTCTGACCCGGCTGACACCAATGCCGAAAGCCGCCTGCACCGCAAAGAGGCGCGTGAAGTCGCGCGTGAAAGCCTGGTGCTGCTGAAAAACCGCCTCGACACGCTGCCGCTGAAAAAATCCGGCACCATCGCCGTGGTGGGCCCGCTGGCCGACAGCAAGCGCGACGTGATGGGCAGCTGGTCTGCGGCTGGCGTGGCGGATCAGTCCGTCACCGTGCTGACCGGCATTAAAAATGCCGTCGGTGAAAACGCGAAAGTGGTGTACGCCAAAGGCGCAAACGTCACCGACGATAAAGACATCGTCACCTTCCTCAATCAGTACGAGGAAGCGGTGAAGGTGGATCCGCGCACGCCGAAAGAGATGATCGACGAAGCGGTTAACACCGCCAAACAGTCTGACGTCGTTGTCGCGGTCGTGGGTGAAGCGCAGGGGATGGCGCACGAAGCCTCCAGCCGTACCGATATCACCATTCCGCAAAGCCAGCGCGATCTGATCGCTGCCCTGAAGGCCACCGGCAAACCGCTGGTGCTGGTGCTGATGAACGGCCGTCCGCTGGCGCTGGTGAAAGAAGACCAGCAGGCTGATGCGATTCTGGAAACCTGGTTCGCCGGTACTGAAGGCGGTAACGCTATTGCTGACGTGCTGTTTGGCGATTACAACCCGTCGGGCAAGCTGCCGATGTCCTTCCCGCGCTCCGTCGGGCAGATCCCGGTGTACTACAGCCACCTGAACACCGGTCGTCCGTATAACGCCGACAAGCCGAACAAGTACACCTCGCGCTACTTCGACGAAGCCAACGGCCCGCTGTATCCGTTTGGTTACGGTCTGAGCTACACCACCTTTAAGGTCTCTGACGTGAAAATGTCAGCGCCTACGATGAAGCGTGACGGCAAGGTCACCGCCAGCGTGGACGTGACCAATACCGGCAAGCGTGAAGGCGCGACGGTGATCCAGATGTACGTTCAGGATGTTACCGCGTCCATGAGCCGTCCGGTGAAGCAGCTGCGCGGTTTCGACAAGGTGTCACTCAAGCCTGGCGAAACCAAAACCGTAAGCTTCCCGATTGACGTCGATGCGCTGAAGTTCTGGAACCAGCAGATGAAATACGTTGTGGAACCCGGCAAGTTTAACGTATTCATCGGCGTGGATTCTGCCCGGGTGAATAAAGGCGAGTTCGAACTGCAGTAATCTCCCCTTCCTTCGCATCCCCCACCTCACGGGGGATGCGTCTTACCTTATGCTAAAAAGGCATTTTGACGGTTAAACACGCCGTTTTAAGCTACGCTTTTCTCTCAAGCCTCTGAAAAAGGCGATAAAAAAATGAGGACAGCGGAATGACGATTAAAAAGGGGATGTTAGGCTCTGCGGTGTTACTGGCCGCGCTTAGCCTGCCGCTTCAGGCGGCTGAGCCTGTCAAAGTGGGATCAAAGATTGATACCGAAGGGGCGCTGCTCGGCAATATTATTTTGCAGGTGCTTGAGAGCCACGGGGTCAAAACGGTCAACAAAGTTCAGCTCGGTACAACGCCGGTCGTGCGCGGTGCTATTACCTCCGGCGAGCTGGATATCTACCCGGAATACACCGGCAACGGCGCATTCTTCTTCAAAGATGAGAACGATGCGGCGTGGAAAAACGCCAAAGCGGGCTATGAGAAGGTCAAAAAGCTGGACGCGGAGCAGAACAAGCTGGTCTGGCTGACGTCTGCGCCTGCGAACAACACCTGGACCATTGCGGTGCGTAAGGACGTGGCGGAGAAGGGCAAGCTGACCTCGCTCGCGGATCTCAGCCGCTACCTGAAAGAGAAGGGCGATTTCAAACTCGCTGCGTCGGCTGAATTTATCGAACGTCCTGATGCGCTGCCTGCGTTCGAAAAAGCCTACGACTTCAAGCTTGATCAGGCCCAGCTGCTCTCTCTGGCAGGCGGTGATACGGCAGTGACCATCAAAGCCGCCGCGCAGCAAACCTCCGGCGTGAATGCCGCGATGGCCTATGGCACCGACGGCCCGGTTGCGGCCCTTGGACTGCAAACCCTGACCGACCCGAAAGGCGTCCAGCCGATTTACGCCCCGACCCCGGTAGTGCGCGAAGCGGTGCTGAAAGCCTACCCGGATATTGCAGATTGGCTCAAACCGGCCTTTGAAAAACTGGATGAAAAAACGCTGCAGCAGCTGAACGCCAGCATTGCCGTTGAGGGACTGGATGCCAAAAAAGTGGCGGCCGACTTCCTGAAACAACAAGGGCTTGTGAAGTAACAGGATAAAGCTGTGCCAATACAATGTCATAACCGCGTGCTGCTGCTGTTGGCCTGTGTGGCCATCGCGGCGGTCGCGTTACCTTTTGTGAACGTTGCGCCTAACCGGCTGATGTCGGGTGAAGGGCGCGCACTCTGGCAGATTTGGTCGTTTTCGCCCGCGCTGCTGTCGGTGGCGCTGGGCGCGGTTCTCGCCTTATCGCTCTGGCCGGGGCGTACCGCGCACTGGCTGACGCTGCTCCTCTGTGAAGCCCTTTTTTTAGGGCTGTTCTGGAGCGCAGGGCAGTCGGCGACGCTCATGATGTCTGCGGAAAGCCCGCTGGCGCGAACGTCCATCGGCAGCGGTTTGTGGCTGTGGATGGCGCTCTGCCTGCTGGCCTGTAGCGATGCCATTCGCCGCCTGACGCCAGTACCCGTCTGGCGTTGGCTGCTGAACGCGCAAATCTGGCTCATCCCTCTGCTCCTCCTGTTTAGCGGTGAGCTGAATAATCTCTCGTTGTTAAAAGAGTACGCCAATCGCCAGGAGGTGTTTGATGATGCGCTCTCGCAACATCTGACGATCCTCTTTGGCACGCTTTTCCCGGCGCTGCTTCTTGGCGTCCCGCTGGGCATCTGGTGCTATCGCCATCCGGCGCGACAGGGGAGCGTGTTCACCGTTCTCAACGTCATTCAGACGGTTCCTTCCGTGGCCCTGTTTGGATTGCTCATTGCTCCGCTGGCCGGTCTGGCGAGGTCATTTCCCGCGCTGGGGGACATCGGCATTGCCGGTACCGGACTCACGCCCGCGCTGATCGCGCTGGTGCTCTATGCGCTGCTGCCGCTGGTGCGCGGTGTGGTGGCGGGCTTAAGCCAGGTTGCGCCGGACGTGCTGGAAAGCGCTCATGCGATGGGGATGAGCGCGCGGCAGTGTTTCTGGAAAATACAGTTACCCCTTGCGCTTCCGCTGTTAATTCGCAGCCTGCGGGTGGTGACGGTGCAAACCGTGGGGATGGCGGTGATTGCTGCGCTCATTGGCGCGGGCGGTTTTGGTGCGCTGGTATTCCAGGGGCTGCTCAGCAGCGCGCTGGATCTGGTCTTATTGGGCGTAGTGCCCACTATCGCGCTGGCGGTTGTTTTGGATGCGTTATTTGCCCTGTGGCTCGCGCTGCTCGGGAGAAGAGCCAATGATTGAATTTCATGATGTCAGTAAAACCTTTGCCGGTCGTCCGGCGGCAAGCCACCTGAATCTGCATTTTGCCGAGGGGGCATTTTCGGTATTGATCGGCACATCGGGGTCGGGAAAATCCACCACCCTGAAGATGATCAACCGGCTGGTTGAGCACGACAGCGGGATGATTCGCTTTGCCGGGGAAGAGATCCGCAGCCTGCCGGTGCTGGAGTTGCGCCGTCGTATGGGCTATGCCATTCAGTCTATCGGGCTGTTCCCCCACTGGACCGTGGCGCAGAACATCGCCACCGTGCTGCAGCTGGAAAAATGGACGCGGGCGAAAACCCATGCGCGGGTGGATGAGCTGATGGCCCTGCTGGGATTAGAGCCGACACTGCGTGACCGCTACCCGCATCAGCTTTCCGGCGGACAGCAGCAGCGGGTTGGAGTCGCGCGCGCGCTGGCGGCCAATCCGCAGGTGTTGCTGATGGATGAACCTTTTGGCGCGCTGGATCCGGTCACTCGCGGTGCGCTGCAGGCGGAGATGACCCGCATCCACCGCATTCTGGGGCGCACCATTATCCTTGTGACGCACGACATTGATGAGGCGCTGCGCCTGGCTGACCATCTGGTGCTGATGGACCACGGTGAGGTGGTACAGCAGGGCACGCCGCTTGCGCTGTTGAGCCAGCCGAAGAACGACTTTGTGCGCGAATTTTTTGGCCGCAGCGAGCTGGGCGTCAGGCTGCTCTCTTTGCGCACCGTTGGCGATTATATGCGCCGACAGGATGCGCCGCTAAGCGGGGAACCGTTACAGGAGCAGATGAGCCTGAGGGATGCGCTGTCTGCTTTCGTCGCCAGACAATGTGAGATCCTGCCGGTGACCAACAGCCAGGGAACAACCTGTGGTGCATTGCACTTTCGCGATCTGCTGGCCGGGGAGGTGACGCGTGAAGGTCATGCGTGATCCGCTGCTCTGGCTGGCGCTGCTCTTCGTCGGCCTGCTCTTTCTGATGCCGCACAGTGCGGCGCTGTTCAGTTCGCTCTTTCCTGGCCTGCCGCGACCGGTCTATCAGCAGGAGAGTTTTATTAACCTTGCGCTGGCGCACGCCTGGCTGGTGACGATCTCAAGCGTCATTGCCATCGTCCTCGGTGTGGGGGCAGGGATCGCGGTGACAAGGGCATCGGGACGTGAGTTTCGTCCGCTGGTGGAGACGATTGCGGCGATTGGTCAGACGTTTCCGCCAGTGGCGGTGCTGGCGATTGCGGTACCGGTTATTGGCTTTGGGCAGCAGCCGGCAATTATTGCGCTGATTTTATACGGGGTATTGCCGATACTTCAGGGAACCCTGGCCGGTATTGCGGCGGTGCCCGCATCGGTGCTGAGCGTAGCAGAAGGGATGGGCATGAGCGCCTGGCAGCGGTTGCGCAAGGTTGAACTCCCGCTCGCGGCACCGGTCATTATCGCCGGGATCCGCACGTCGGTGATTATCAACATCGGTACGGCGACAATCGCCTCGACGGTGGGGGCAAACACGCTGGGGACGCCGATTATTATCGGCTTAAGCGGATTTAATACGGCCTACATTATTCAGGGCGCGCTACTGGTTGCGCTGGCGGCGATTGTGGTCGATCGCCTTTTCGAGCGCCTGGCGCTGTATCTCAGCCGACACCGCCACGGACGATAAACGAGTAACCCGCCAGCATCACGCCGCCGATACCGCTTACGGCCATCAGGACAAAAAGGGTAATTACCGCCAGTTTAGTTGCCTTCATCATGTGCTCCTGTTGTTAACGGAACAATTATACGGTGAAGCGCAGCTGTTAATGAACCATTAAATGCCGTTAGGGCTCATCCGGGCCCAGGGAATAAACCGGATAACCATTCTCGCGCCATTCCGTCAGCAGCTGTTGCTGCGAGGCGGACGGCACTTCGCCACACCAGACCAGCAGGGTCTGACCGTCAAAAAACTCGGGCCGCAGCTGGGCCAGCGAGTGCGCGAGCACATCCACGCGCCAGCCTTTTTGGGTGGCAATCCAGGCTTCCAGCCACAGACGCGTGGTGTCGTGCACGTTCCAGCCAACCACCAGCGCATCTTTTCCGGCCTTGTTCTTCGCCGAGGCAAGGCAGACGGCAATATAGTTGATCAGTACGCCGTCGAGCATGCTGAGCAGCGCCTGCAGGGTAGACTGTTGGCACTGAAGGCGTCGACGGAGCGGAATGAAAAGATGGGTGATCAGCGTTTGCGCGGGATAATCACGCCCTTGATCTTTTATCCACGCGCGCAGGCGCTGCAGGTTGCCCGCCTGCAGGAGCCGCAGCAGTGCTTCCTGTTGTTCACGCCAGAGATGCTGGGTGTCCGGATCGTCATGGCTAAGCAAGGATTTCACTTTGCCGACCTGCACACCGTTGTCGATCCAGCTTTTTATCTCGCGGATCCGGTCGATATCGGCCTCGTTGAACAGACGATGCCCACCGTCCGTTCTCTGCGGTTTAAGTAATCCATACCGTCGCTGCCACGCCCGTAGGGTAACGGGATTGATATCACAAAGGAGTGCCACTTCACCTATTGTGTAAAGCGCCATATTCGCCCCCTGGCTTACGCGTCCCCAGCTTAACTGTAGACCCACTTTGCCGAACCAGGAAGGATTGATCGTTTTTTGAACAAATAATGCGAAGCATGCGCGATGTTCGGCAAAAGCTGTGATAACCGACACGATTTGCAGCTTTTTTGGCGCGCTTCAAAGAAAGTTTACCTGCATCAGTGTATGTTACGCGTTTTAAGAATGTGCGGTTTTTTGTATGTACGAGTTTAATCTGGTGCTGTTGTTGCTTCAGCAGATGTGTGTGTTTCTTGTCATCGCGTGGTTGATGAGTAAAACGCGCCTGTTCATTCCGCTGATGCAGGTCACCGTCCGTCTGCCGCACAAGCTGCTTTGCTATGTGACCTTCTCCATTTTCTGCATTATGGGGACCTACTTTGGTCTCCATATCGAAGATTCCATTGCCAATACGCGCGCCATCGGTGCGGTGATGGGCGGCCTGCTTGGCGGTCCCGTTGTCGGTGGCCTTGTTGGGCTTACCGGCGGTCTGCACCGCTATTCCATGGGCGGCATGACGGCGCTGAGCTGTATGATCTCCACGATCGTCGAAGGACTGCTGGGTGGCCTTGTCCACAGCTACATGATCAAACGCGGCCGTCCGGATAAGGTATTTAGCCCGCTTACCGCCGGTGCGATTACCTTCGTGGCAGAGATGGCGCAGATGGCGATTATCCTGCTGATTGCCCGTCCGTTTGACGATGCGCTTCACCTGGTGAGCAATATTGCAGCTCCGATGATGGTGACCAATACCGTGGGCGCGGCGCTGTTTATGCGTATTCTGCTCGACAAGCGCGCCATGTTTGAGAAATACACCTCGGCGTTTTCCGCGACGGCCCTGAAAGTTGCAGCCTCAACGGAGGGGATCCTGCGTCAGGGATTCAACGAAGAAAACAGCATGAAGGTGGCGCAGGTGCTCTACAAGGAGCTGGATATCGGTGCCGTCGCCATTACCGACCGCGAAAAGCTGCTGGCGTTTACCGGTACCGGAGACGACCACCATCTGCCGGGCAAACCGATCTCATCAACCTATACCCTGCGCGCCATTGAAACCGGTGAAGTGGTGTATGCCGACGGGAATGAGATCCCCTACCGCTGTTCGCTTCATCCGCAGTGCAAGCTTGGCTCGACGCTGGTGATCCCGCTACGCGGTGAAAATCAGCGGGTGATGGGGACGATTAAGCTCTACGAAGCGAAAAACCGCCTGTTCAGCTCGATAAACCGCACGCTGGGGGAGGGGATTGCCCAGCTGCTGTCCGCGCAAATCCTCGCCGGGCAGTATGAACGGCAGAAAGCGCTGCTGACGCAGTCAGAGATCAAACTCCTGCACGCCCAGGTCAATCCGCATTTCCTGTTTAACGCGCTTAATACGCTGAAGGCGGTGATCCGCCGCGACAGCGATCAGGCCGCGCAGCTGGTGCAGTTTTTGTCGACCTTTTTCCGCAAGAACCTGAAACGGCCTTCCGAAATCGTGACCCTGGCCGACGAGATTGAGCATGTTAACGCGTACCTGCAGATTGAACAGGCTCGCTTCCAGTCTCGCCTGCAGGTGTTGCTCTCCGTCCCGGACGCGCTGGCGTACCAGCATCTTCCGGCCTTTACCCTTCAGCCTATCGTAGAAAATGCCATCAAGCACGGTACATCGCAGCTGCTGGGCATCGGGGAGATCACCATTTCTGCTACCCAGTTTAACCACCATCTGGTGCTGGATATTGAAGATAACGCCGGACTCTACGTCCCTTCCGCCTCCGGTGGGTTAGGGATGAGCCTGGTGGATAAACGCCTGCGCGCGCACTTCGGTGACGACTGTGGCATTACCGTCTCCTGTGAACCCGACCGATTTACCCGTATCACCTTACGACTGCCGCTGGAGGAAAACGCATGCTGAGAGTGCTGATTGTGGATGACGAGCCGCTGGCACGGGAAAACCTGCGCGTGCTATTGCAGGAGCAGAGTGATATCGAGGTGGTGGGTGAGTGCGCAAACGCCATTGAGGCCATCGGTGCGGTGCACAAACTGCGTCCGGACGTGCTGTTCCTCGACATTCAGATGCCGCGCATCAGCGGGCTGGAGATGGTCGGGATGCTTGATCCTGAGCACCGTCCCTATATCGTCTTTCTGACAGCGTTTGATGAATATGCCGTGAAGGCATTTGAAGAACATGCCTTTGATTATCTGCTGAAACCGATTGAGGAGAAGAGGCTGGATAAAACGCTCACCCGTTTACGCCAGGAACGCACCGTGCAGGATATGACGCTGCTGCCGGAAAACCAGCAGCCGCTGAAGTTTATCCCCTGCACCGGGCACAGCCGCATTTATCTCCTGCAGATGGATGACGTGGCCTTCGTCAGCAGCCGTCTGAGCGGGGTGTTTGTCACCAGCGCGGAGGGAAATGAAGGCTTTACCGAGCTGACGCTTCGCACCCTGGAGAGCCGCACGCCGCTGATCCGCTGCCATCGTCAGTATCTGGTGAACATGGCGCACCTGAAGGAGATCCGCCTGGAAGATAACGGCCAGGCCGAACTGGTGCTGCGTGCCGGGCAGACGGTGCCCGTCAGCCGTCGCTACCTGAAGAGTTTGAAAGAGGCGATTGGTTTGTAAAACTGGTACACTGCGCGCCATTGCATCATCGACAGTGAAAGGCACTCATGATTAGTAATGACATTCTTCGTAGCCTGCGCTACACCCTGAAAGCAAACAATAACGACATGGTGCGCATTCTTGCGTTGTCCGACATGGAAGCCACGTCTGCGGGTTTCGATACCTGGATGACCAAAGAAGACGAAGAGGGGTTTGTCCGCTGCCCCGACATCATTCTGTCGGGTTTCCTGAACGGCCTGATTTACGATAAGCGTGGCAAAGATCCGGCCGCGCCCGAGCTGGCGCTGGAGCGTCGCGTGAACAACAACACGGTGCTGAAAAAGCTGCGCATCGCGTTCTCGCTGAAAACGGACGATATTGTGGCGATCATGACCGAGCAAAAATACCGCGTGTCGGTGCCGGAAGTGACCGCCATGATGCGCGCGCCGGACCATAAAAACTACCGCGAGTGCGGCGACCAGTTTTTGCGTAATTTCCTGCGTGGGTTGACCCACCGGGTGCATCACCCGAAGGCGTGATTTTTGCCGGGTGGCGGCTTCGCCTTACCCGGCCTACAAAACCCGTAGGCCCGTGCAAGCGTAGCGCCGCCGGGCCAAAAAAAGCCGGAGATTATCTCCGGCTTTTTTGTTATTTCACCTGCTGACCCGGCTTCGCGCCTTCGTCAGGGCTTAACAGGAAGATATCTTTCCCGCCAGGGCCAGCAGCCATCACCATCCCCTCGGAGATGCCGAAGCGCATTTTGCGCGGTGCCAGGTTCGCCACCATCACGGTCTGACGACCGATCAGCACCTGCGGGTCCGGATACGCTGAACGGATGCCGGAGAAGACGTTGCGCTTCTCGCCGCCCAGATCCAGCGTCAGGCGCAGCAGCTTGTCAGAGCCTTCCACAAACTCAGCGTTTTCGATCAGCGCCACGCGCAGGTCGACTTTCGCGAAATCATCGAAGGTGATGGTTTCCTGAATCGGATCGTCCGCCAGCGGGCCGGTGACCGGTGCCGCAGCCGCCTTCACCTCTTCTTTAGAGGCTTCCACCAGAGCTTCCACCTGCTTCATTTCGATGCGGTTATACAGCGCCTTGAAGGTGTTCACCTTGTGGCCAAGCAGCGGTTGCTGGATGGCATCCCAGGTCAGTTCGGTGTTCAGGAACGCTTCAGCGCGGGCTGCCAGCTGCGGCAGAACCGGCTTCAGGTACGTCATCAGCACGCGGAACAGGTTGATGCCCATGGAGCAGATGGCCTGAAGGTCCGCATCGCGGCCTTCCTGTTTCGCGACAACCCACGGGGCCTGCTCGTCGACATAGCGGTTCGCCAGGTCAGCCAGGGCCATGATTTCACGCACCGCTTTACCGAACTCGCGCGCTTCCCAGGCTTCGCCAATGGTCGCCGCTGCGTCAGTAAAGGTTTGGTACAGGGCAGGGTCAGCCAGTTCAGCCGCCATCACGCCGTCAAAACGCTTGGCGATAAAGCCCGCGTTACGGGACGCCAGGTTTACCACCTTGTTGACGATGTCCGCGTTCACGCGCTGTACGAAATCTTCCAGGTTCAGGTCGATATCGTCGATACGGGAAGAGAGCTTCGCGGTGTAGTAGTAGCGCAGGCTGTCCGCGTCGAAGTGGTTCAGCCAGGTACTGGCCTTGATGAACGTCCCGCGAGATTTGGACATCTTCGCGCCGTTCACCGTCACGTAGCCGTGAACGAACAGGTTGGTTGGCTTGCGGAAGTTGCTGCCTTCCAGCATCGCTGGCCAGAACAGGCTGTGGAAATAAACGATGTCTTTACCGATGAAGTGGTACAGCTCGGCCGTGGAATCTTTCTTCCAGTATTCATCGAAGCTGACGGTGTCGCCGCGCTTGTCGCACAGGTTCTTGAAGGAGCCCATGTAGCCGATTGGCGCGTCCAGCCAGACGTAGAAGTATTTGCCCGGCGCGTTCGGGATTTCGAAGCCGAAGTACGGCGCATCGCGGGAGATATCCCACTGCTGCAGGCCGGATTCGAACCACTCCTGCATCTTGTTCGCTACCTGCTCCTGCAGCGCGCCGCTGCGGGTCCATGCCTGCAGCATTTCGCTGAAGGACGGCAGGTCGAAGAAGAAGTGCTCGGAGTCACGCATCACAGGCGTTGCACCGGATACCACGGATTTCGGCTCGATAAGCTCGGTCGGGCTATAGGTCGCGCCGCACACTTCGCAGTTATCGCCGTACTGGTCCGGGGATTTACATTTCGGACAGGTGCCTTTGACGAAGCGGTCCGGCAGGAACATGCCTTTTTCCGGATCGTACAGCTGAGAGATAGTGCGGTTTTTGATAAAACCGTTCTCTTTCAGACGGGTGTAGATCAGCTCTGACAGCTCGCGGTTTTCGTCGCTGTGCGTGGAGTGATAGTTGTCATAGCTGATGTCAAAGCCAGCAAAATCAGTTTGATGCTCCTGACTCATTTCGGCAATCATCTGCTCCGGGGAAATCCCCAGCTGCTGCGCTTTCAGCATGATCGGCGTGCCGTGAGCATCGTCCGCACAGATGAAGTTAACCTCGTGGCCGCGCATTCGCTGGTAACGGACCCAGACATCAGCCTGGATATGCTCCAGCATGTGGCCGAGGTGGATTGAGCCGTTGGCGTACGGCAGTGCGCACGTTACCAGAATTTTTTTCGCGACTTGAGTCATAGTAGGCATTACTTCTTTTAACTGTGAAAAGGGTTTTTGATATTACCAAAAGGGGCATTATTAAGTAAGCACAAACCACGGCCTTTCAGGTAAACTTGTCATCTAAGGTCTTATTCACAAGAACAAAGGAGTCGGGATGAGTTCTCAATCCCAGGCCAAATCACCGGAAGCCTTACGAGCAATGGTCGCCGGGACGCTGGCTAACTTTCAGCATCCAACCCTGAAGCACAATCTTACGACGCTGAAAGCGTTACACCACGTTGCCTGGCTGGACGATACGCTGCACATTGAGCTGCAGATGCCGTTCGTCTGGACCAGCGCCTTCGACGCGCTGAAAGAGCAAACCAGCTCGGAGCTGCTGCGCATCACCGGTGCGAAGGCGATCGACTGGAAGCTGAGCCACAGTATCGCCACGCTGAAGCGCGTGAAAAACCAGCCTGGCGTGAACGGCGTAAAAAACATTATTGCCGTCAGCTCGGGCAAGGGTGGGGTGGGTAAATCCTCCACGGCTGTAAACCTGGCGCTCGCGCTGGCAGCGGAAGGGGCAAAAGTCGGTATTCTGGATGCGGACATTTATGGCCCGTCCATTCCAAACATGCTGGGCGCGGAAAACCAGCGTCCAACCTCGCCGGACGGCACCCACATGGCGCCAATCATGGCGCACGGTCTGGCAACCAACTCGATTGGTTATCTGGTCACCGACGATAACGCGATGGTCTGGCGCGGCCCGATGGCCAGCAAGGCGCTGATGCAGATGCTGCAGGAAACCATGTGGCCGGATCTGGATTATCTGGTGCTGGACATGCCGCCGGGCACGGGCGACATTCAGCTGACCCTGGCGCAGAACATTCCGGTAACGGGAGCGGTCGTCGTGACCACGCCGCAGGATATCGCGCTGATCGACGCCAAAAAGGGCATCGTGATGTTCGAGAAGGTGGAAGTACCGGTGCTGGGTATCGTTGAGAACATGTGCATGCATATCTGCAGCAACTGCGGACACCATGAGCCTATTTTCGGTACCGGTGGTGCGGAGAAGCTGGCGGCGCAGTATCACACTCAGCTGCTGGGGCAGATGCCGCTGCACATCACGCTGCGTGAAGATCTGGACAGCGGTAAACCAACCGTGGTGAGCCGTCCGGACAGCGAATTTGCGGATATGTATCGTCAGCTGGCGGGGCGCGTTGCGGCGCAGCTTTACTGGCAGGGTGAAGTCATTCCGAGCGAAATCGCGTTCCGCGCGGTGTAATTCCTCTGCGCTTCAGTGCCGGGTGGCGGCTTCGCCTTACCCGGCCTACGAAGTTTGGGTTTGTAGGTCAGGTAAGCGAAGCGCCACCTGACTTTACCCAAGCCGATAATGCATCAGATAATACTCTCCGTCCGGAGAATCACCCGTCGCCTCGATGTGCCAGCCGTGTCGCTGGTAAAACGCAATAGCACGCGCATTCTTGACCAGACACTTAAGCGAACCCGTACTGGTAAACGTTTTCTGCACCTGTTCCAGGAGCACATGCCCGACGCCCAGGCTCTGATACTGCGGGTCAACAAACAGGTTGTGCAGAAAATTATCGTTCGTCCAGACGGAGGCGAAGCCAAGTCGATGCCCGTCCTGCACAGCCACCCAAACCTCTTCGTCCAGGATTGCGGCGTCAAAATCCTCAAGCCGCCATTCCGCACCGTTCAACCATGGCCAGGCGTCGCGCCGGGCATGCAGGTAAATCGTGCGAAGGAAAGGACGATCGCTCTCCTGCCAGGCACGAACCAGGATCGTATTAGCGGTGATAGAAGATATCTCCGTTATAGGCCTTATGGATTTTTCCATCGGCATCGCCAATCAGCACGTAGTTCTCACCCATGTAGGTCCAGTGTGTTCCGGCATCCGGCGCTGGCAGGTTACGCAGCTGGTACTGTTTGATGGTGTACTCGGGCGTTTGATACTGCGCGGGCGCCGTGTCGCCAATCTTGAATTTAGTGAAGTCAGCGATGAACTCTTGTTCTTCATAGGCTTTGATGCCAGAAGGTGCTGCAGCCGTTTGCGGAGCAGAAAATGCGGAACCCGCCAGAGACAGTAGTACACCCAGAAGCAGCAATTTACGCTTAGCCATTTTTTCTCCAGTAATATCGTTACAGATACATTTTGTCTGCGGGTTTCAGTATGCGCGGCAGACAGTCCATTTTAAGTATCAAAACATGGTGTGTTTGAAAAAAAATGTAACAAAACTGAACGGTTTTGTGTAGTCACAACAAAGAATGCACATAACGGTCGTGAATGATATCTGTATTTTATATTTAATGTATTTATCAATTTATTAATTAATTCTGAAAACGCACCGCGACTTCAAAATTGGACCGTTAAGCGCATGCTTTCCCACTGTGGAACATTTAATATCGGCCCGGCACGACATGTTATGACGTTTGATTCCCGGCCCCATAGAGCAGGTCGGCTTAGACGATTCAGTATCTGGTTACTGCGTAGAAAAAACTCTTTATTAACACATTATGATTCATTTAATTCAATGAATTATATGATTATTTTATTAAATAAAATTGTTGTTCGTACGATAAGTACAACGATAAAAGATATGTTTATATAAATGAAAAACACAACGGCATTTTCCTTTTTATTTCTTGCAATAAGCCAGTTAACAGGCTGTGTATTTTCACCAGGCCAGGATTTAGCCATGACCGGGAAAAATGTTATTGCAACAGAAGATAAATATTATCAGCTTGATAAACACGTGGAAATTTATCCACTGACCCCAGTGTTGATAGAACAATTGCGTCCACCCGTATCGAAATCTCAGGCAAATCCTAATCTGGATGAGCAGGTGAAAAACTGGGAATACCGAATCGGCACCGGTGACATCCTGACGATCACCGTCTGGGATCATCCTGAGTTGACGACGCCAGCAGGGCAGTACCGTAGCGCGAGTGATGCGGGAAACTGGGTCAACGCGGACGGTACGCTTTTTTATCCCTACGTTGGGAAACTGCATGTGGCAGGAAAAACGGTTTCGCAGGTCCGTGAAGAGATTACCGCGAGACTGGATAAATTCATTGAGAGCCCCCAGGTGGATGTCAGCATTGCCTCTTTCCGTTCGCAAAAAGCCTACGTGACGGGAGAAGTTGCGAAATCTGGCCAACAACCCATCACCAACATCCCCTTGACCGTGATGGACGCGGTCAATGCCGCTGGCGGTCTTTCAGCGGATGCCGACTGGCGCAATGTCGTTCTCACCCATAATGGCCAGGATTCCCGCCTTTCGCTGTATGCCCTGATGCAACTCGGAGATTTAACACAAAACAAACTGCTCTATCCTGGCGATATCCTGTTTGTACCGCGTAATGATGCCCTGAAAGTCTTTGTCATGGGCGAAGTGGTTAAGCAGAGCACGTTGAAGATGGATCGCAGTGGGATGACGCTGGCGGAAGCGCTGGGCAATGCGGGTGGCCTGAACCAGAACATGGCTGATGCAACCGGCATTTTTGTCATTCGCTCAGTGCATCAAAAAAGCCAGACGGACATCATTGCGAAAATCTATCAGCTCAATGCGAAAGATGCGTCGGCGATGGTATTGGGCACTGAATTCCAGCTCGAGCCGTATGACATTGTCTACGTGACAACGGCACCGTTGTCACGCTGGAATCGCGTTATTACGCAGCTCGTACCAACCATCAGTGGCGTACATGACCTGACCGAAACGGTTCGTTACATCCGATCCTGGCCGCAATAATGTTCAACTCAATCTTAGTGGTTTGCACGGGCAATATTTGCCGCTCCCCGATGGGGGAGCGGCTGTTGCGTCAGCAATTACCCGGGAAACAGGTGACCTCAGCAGGTATTTTCGGTCTTGAGGGACATCCGGCAGATGCGGTTGCTCAGGATGTCGCCTGGCATCATGGTGTCTCGCTAGACGATCACGTGGGGCGCAAGCTGACGCGCAGCTTGCTGCAAAAATCCGATCTGATTCTGGTGATGGAGCCTGAACATCTTCGTTTTATTGCTGCTATGGCCCCGGAGAACCGTGGGAAATCACTGCTATTTGGACAATGGCTGGAGACAAAGGATATTCCCGATCCCTACCGCAAAAGCCGTGATGCTTTCGAATATGTTTTCGGGCAGTTGGGAAAAGCCAGTCAGGAATGGGCTCGTCGTTTGAGTCAAAAGGAATAAAGCAGCAATGCCATCTTATACTTCAGAGACATATGGTGCAGCGGCACCGCAAAATAATGAAATTGATCTTCTGCAACTGCTTGCCGAGATATTCGATCATCGGGTGATGATAGTCCTGGTAACACTCCTGTTTACGGTGTGCGCGGGACTCTATGCGTTTTCTGTCCCCCCTGTCTATCAGGCTGACGCGCTTGTGCAGATAGAAGCGAAGCAGGATAACTCATTGCTGAAAAGCTTAAGCCAGTTCGGCTCCGATCTTTCGCCAGACGTTGCACCGGAAATCTTGCTGATAAAATCACGAATGATCCTCGGGAAGACCGTGGATGAACTGGGGCTGACATACCGGGTTAAGCGGCGTGTCACCCCGTACGTGGGGCATCTGTGGGCACGTTTTCGCCCAGGTCACCTGACCATCGGTGAACTTACCATCCCCCGACAGGATGGCAAACCGCAAGAGTTTATGCTGACCGTGCTGGAGCAGGGAGGGTATCACCTTGAGGGCGAAAGCTTCGAGGCTGTGGGTAAAGTCGGAAAAACGCTGCTCAAAGACGGTGTCTCTCTTCTGGTGACATCTCTCAGCGCTGCACCAGGTACGCAGTTTTCACTCAAAACCATGACAAAGCTTGAAGCCATCAACGCGCTGCAGAAACGGCTCACCGTTGCGGAATCCGCGAAGCAGAGCGGAATGATCGCGTTAACGCTAACGGGCGAAGACCCTGACAAGATTGCCGTGGTACTGAATACGATTGCGGAAAATTTCCTCAATCAAAATATTGAGCGTCAGGAAGCCCAGGATTCCCGTAGCCTGACCTTTTTACAGCATCAGTTACCCAAAATCAGTCACGAGCTGGATCGGGCCGAAGCGCGACTGAATGTATACCGTGAGCAGCGTGATTCCGTCGATTTATCCCTGGAGGCGAAGTCCGTTCTCGATCAGGTTGTTAATGTGGAGAATCAGCTCAACGAGCTGACGTTCCGTGAAGCGGAGATCTCTCAGCTTTTTAAAAAGGATCACCCAACCTATCGCGCATTACGCGAAAAGCGCCAAACCCTTGAGAAGCAGCGTGTCCGCCTGAACGATCGCGTATCAACCATGCCCTCCACGCAGCAGGAGATTTTGCGATTGAGCCGGGATGTTGAATCCGGGCGCGCCATTTACCTGCAGTTATTAACGCGTCAGCAAGAGCTCAATATCTCTCGCTCCAGCGCGATCGGAAACGTGCGGATCATTGACTCTGCCGTTACGCAACCTGAACCCATAAAACCACGAAAAGCACTTATTATCGTGCTTGGCATACTGTTGGGGCTGATATTCTCCAGCGGCTGGGTATTGGTTCTCGCTGCCTTTAAACGGGGGATAACCTCGTCTGAGCAACTGGAAGTGCAGGGGATGCCGGTCCTGGCGACGCTGCCCCGCTCGGTATGGCTCTGGAAAAAAACGCATCTGCGCAAAATGAGTTTCCTGGGTTCCCGCTGGAGACACAAAACGTCGAATGTGCCCTTCCTGCCCATCGAAAGGCCAGCAGATATTTTTATCGAAGCGATGCGCGGGCTGCGTACCAGTCTGCACTTCACCATGATGGACGCCACGAATCAGATTATCGTCATTACTGGCCCCACGCAGGATTGCGGCAAAACGCTGGTCAGTACCTCACTGGCGGCGCTGGCGTCTCAGGCCGGGCAGCGGGTGCTCTTTATTGACGCGGATATGCGTCAGGGGTACGTGCATAACATCTGTAAACTGAACAACCATTGCGGATTGTCCTCAGTCCTTGAGGGCGATGTTAAATGGCAGGATGCGCTCCAGCGCTTTGAGCAGGGTGGATTTGATGTTTTAACCTGCGGTCCACAGCCTTCACTTCCTGTAGAGTTGCTTATGGGGGAACGCTTCCAGAACGCCATGTCGCAGATGAACGAACGTTATGACATCGTGATTGTTGACACCCCGCCGGTGCTTGCCGTTACGGATGCCTTACTGATTGCCAAAGCGGCGGCGACCACCTTACTGGTTGCACGCTTTGGTAAAACCAGCGTCAAAGAGATTGAGCACTGTCTGAAGCGTCTGCAGCAAATGGGCGTGCAGGTGAATGGCGCTATTCTGAATGATATCGTGAAGTCCGCCTCGCTCTATTACAACTCGGGGTACAGCCATTACGACTACGGCTATACCCCGAAGGAAAAGCGGCGTGAGAGTTAGTGCTTCACCAGCGTAGCGAAGTAGTAGACCAGGGGAATGGCAAGGATCCACAGACCAACGGGGATTTCGCGCCATTTCCCGGCAATCGCTTTGATCACGATGTAAAACAGCAAACCGCCAGCAATTCCTGTTCCGAAGCTGTTGGCAATCAGCGTAATCATGACCATCATCAGCACCGGCAGGCCGTCGGTGAAGTTCGCCAGATCAACCTTACGTAAGCCGCTAAACATATTCAGTCCAATGAGGATCAGCGCCGGTGCGGTGGCTTCTTTTGGGATCATCAGTGCAACAGGCGTAAACAGCAACATCAGCAGGAACATCACTGCCGCAGCCAGTGCCGTCATGCCCGTTTTACCGCCCGCTTCAGCAGCAGCCGAAGATTCGATCAGCGCCGTCGCGGCTGGAATACCGACCCACGGACCTACCGCAGCGGCAATGGAGTCCACCATAAACGGACGGTTGATATGCGGCATGTTGCCTTCGTCATCCAGTAATCCCGCCTCACCACCAACAGCCAGCGTGGTGCCCATGGTGGAGAAAAATTCCGACGCAAAGAAGACAAACAGGAAGGGCAGGAAGGCAATGTTCAGCGCCCCGAGCATATCAATGTGGCCGATAACCGGAGCCAGAGAATGCGGCATATCAATAAAATGACCAGGAAGTTTTGTCACGCCCAGCGGAATACCGACCAGGGTGGCGAACAGAATGGCCCACAGTATTGCCCCTGGAATGCGGCGCGCCTGTAACGCGATGGCCAGGAAGAGACCCGCTAACGCGACCAGCGCCGCCGGTGACAGGAAATCTCCCAGCATCAGGGCATTCGTTTTCGCGTTTGCCAACACCAGCCCGGCGTTACGAAAGCCGAGCACGGCAACAAACAGGCCGATGGAGGCCGTCAACCCCAGCTTGATGGACTGCGGGACCGAGCGGGTGACGACTTCACGCAGCCCAAAGCGGGTCAGCAGGAAGAATAAAATCCCTGACCAGCAGGCGATGCCGAGACCAATTTGCCAGCCAATACCTTCGCTGCCCGCAAGCGTGACGCCGACCAGGACCGAACCGCCAATACCGGGCCCGACGATAAAGGGCAGGTTGGCATAGAACGCCATCAGTAGCGTTCCGGCAACGAAGACCAGAATGGTGCCCGTTGTTGCCGCGCCTTTATCCATACCTCCGACCGCCAGCAGCCCCGGGATCACCACCAGCAGGTAGGCGGCGGCGAGAAAACCGGTGATGCCAGCCAGGCACTCGGTACGTACGGTGCTGCCACGCGCATGCAGTGCAAAACGGCGTTCCAGCCAGCTCCCTGGTGCTGGCGAATTAACGGTGTTGTCGGCCATTATCCGGCTCTCCTTCGGCATTATTGTGTGTTGTCCGGGGTTTCCCGGTAAGAAATTAACGGATCGACAATCTGGCGCGTGGTCCCATCGGTCAGTCCAAGATCGGTCAAATGCGGACCGGCGTTGCAGGCAAGACAGGTGCCCTCTATGGCTTTAAAGACCCGATACGGCGGTTCCCAGTCGGCAATCAAATTGCTACGCTCGCGCAGTTCCCTGAACTGGCGAGCCAGCTCATCAGGCGGCAGTTCCGAAAGCATCCCCGCAATCGGCATGGCGACGTGGGCGATGACGTCGCCATTCTGTACCAGCGCCATCCCGCCGCCGCTCTGGATAAGCATGTTGGCTGCCAGCGCCATGTCGTGCGGATCGCGGCCCAGCACCACCAGATTGTGAGAGTCGTGAGAATAGCTGGTGGCAATTGCCCCACGCAGTTCACCCCAGCCTTCGAGCAGGGCGATTTGTGGTTTCGCCGCATGGCGCGCGTGGCGATGCTGAACCCAGATCAGGCTAAAGCCATCCGGGATCGCCACTACGCCGTGACGTACCTGCGCGTCAACTTCACCCCACTGCGTGAAGCGTGCGCCGCTGATATGGCGCAGGCGCGCCACGCCGTGTTTCGCGTTGTCGATTGTCATGCGGAAATCATCGTCTGCCAGTGCAGACAGCCGCACGGTATCACGCGGGAGGGGCAATATCGTGTCAACGATGGGTTCAATCATTGCCCCGTCGCGCGCAATCAGCTTACCGGCGACATACACCTGACGAGCCGTCAGCTTTTCAAGCGAGTCAAACGCCACCAGATCCGCGCGACGCCCGGCGGCAATCAGCCCCAGATCGTTACGCTGCAGGCGAATGGCGGCGTTCAGCGTGGCGAAACGCAGCGCGTGCGTCGCCGGTAATCCGTGTTCAATCAGCAGGTTCAGCAGCGCAACGATCCCCCCTTTTTCCAGCAGTATATCGGGTGGGACATCGTCGGTGCAGACCGTAATTTGTGAAGAAAGGTGGGGCAGGGATTTCAGGGCGCTTACGATATCGGGCAGCAGATAAGGATGCGAGCCGCGGATCTCCAGCGTCAGCCCGGCGCGCAGTTTTTCCAGCGCATCGTCTGCGGAGGTCAGTTCATGATCGGAGGTCACGCCTGCGGCCAGATAAGCCTGTAAATCCGCACCGTGAAGCCCGCGCGCGTGGCCTTCAATCAGCTTTCCGCTGTCCAGACCGGCCTGCATAATTTCCAGCATGCGTTGGCTGCCGTTAAGCACGCCGTGCATATCCATCACTTCCGCCACGCCGCGCACTTCCGGCCATCCGAGCAGGGTATCCATCTCTTTCCCTGCGAAGTCTGCGCCAGACATCTCCAGCCCCGGTGTCGATGGCACGCTTGATGGCGCAGCGACCATCACCTGCAGCGGCAGGTTGCGGCTGGCCTCAATGGCAAAACGTACGCCTGCAATGCCCAGCACGTTCGCCAGCTCATGCGGATCCCAGAATACGGCGGTGGTGCCCTGTGCCAGAACGATCTCGGCATAACGAGCGGGAAGCAGGTGTGAACTCTCCAGATGCACATGCGTATCCATCAGTCCCGGAGAGAGATACTGGTTGTTCAGATCGTGCGTCTCACGCGCATCGCTGCGGCTGCCGCGCGGATGAACGCTGGCGATAAGGCCGTCCACGATGCCGACATCGGCGTCGCGGATCTCGCCGGTCGCCATATCAACAATGCGGGTGTGTGTAAGCAGCAGGTCGAACGGCATTTCACCGCGTGCAGCCTGGACGGCACGGCGTCGGGTTTCGGCACTCATGTAATTAACGGTTCCAGCATGAAAATAATGGCGTTACTCTATGCACGCGGCAAACGTTTGCCCAGCTGATAAAATTTATCACCCGATAACCCCGGCTTATTCTGCGACGCGTGTAAACGATAATGACGATGGAACCCTGGCAGCGCCTGCCCGCGCTCTCACTGCGACAGCTACAGTATTTTGTCACCCTGGCGCAGCTGCGTCATTTCACCGACACCGCCAGCAAGCTGGCGATCAGTCAGCCTGCGCTCAGCAGCGCATTGCGGCAGATCGAAACGGTGCTCGGCGGCAAGCTGGTGAACCGTACCGCCTCAGCGGTGACGCTGACGGAGCTGGGCAATGCCATCCTCCCGCACGCGCAGCGGGTGCTTAGCGTGGCTCAGCTTGCCTTCGACGATATGCAGCAGATTGTGCAGGCAGGCGGTGACGGCACGGTGCGCATTGGGCTGGTGCCATCCGTCAGCTCGCTCTTGTTCCCGCTGTTGCCCCAAACGCTGGCGCAGGCTTTTCCGCGTCTTAAGGTAGAGTTTCACGATCAAACCAATGATGCGCTGGTGGCGCAGTTGCTGAAAGGGCAGATTGATTTTGGCCTTGGCGCACTGGACAGTTCTGTGCCGGAACAACTGTCCGTCTTCCCGTTGCAGGAGGACCCTTTTGTTGCGGTGATTCATTGTGACGATCCGCTGGCGGCGTCGGCGCATTTACCCTGGAAGCAGCTTGTTGGGCGAGATATCGCCGTGTTTTCAAAAGGTAACATCCAACGCCTGGTTGGCGCGCTCGCTGAAAGCCATCGTTTGTCGTTGCAGACACGTTATCAGGTGGATTATATCGAAACGCTGTACGGCCTGGTGCGTTCCCGACTGGCCGTGGCGATACTGCCGCAACTCTATACCATGCATCTTCAGGATCCGCAGCTTAAGGTGGTTCATCTTCAGCAACCGGCACTTGCCCGAACGGTGGCATTGATGCGTGCGCCACAGCCGTTACCGACGCTTATCGAATCGTGCTTTACGCTAATGGTTGAAACCTTGAGGACACACTGAGGGATAGGGCAGGGGAAAATACCCTCTCCCGAACGGGAGAGGGATAGGCATTACTTAGCCAGAACTTCCTGTGCGGTACGCTCAACCAGAGACAGCAGAACTTTTACGTCCTCCAGCGTCACGGTTGGGTTCAGCAGGGTCAGCTTCAGGCAGGTGATACCGTTATGCTCGGTCACGCCGACGTTAGCACGGCCAGATTCCAGCAGTGCATCACCAATCTTCTGGTTCAGCAGGGCGATGCCTGCATCATCCATCTGCGCCTGAGGACGGAAGCGGAACAGCACGCTCGCCAGCTGTGGCTGCATCACCAGCTCCAGAGCAGACTGCTCTTTCACGTAGCCCGCAACCTGCTGTGCCAGGGTCACACCGTGATCGATGATCGCCGCATATTGCTCCTGACCCAGCGCTTCCAGGCTCATCCACAGCTTCAGCGCGTCGAAACGACGGGTGGTCTGCAGAGATTTGGACACCAGGTTAGGCACGCCCGCTTCTTCGTCGAACTCAGAGTTCAGGTAAGCCGCCTGATAGCGCATCAGCTCATAGTGACGCGCTTCTTTCAGCAGGAACGCGCCGCAGCTGATGGTCTGGAAGAACTGCTTGTGGAAGTCCAGGGTAATGGAATCCACCAGCTCAATGCCGTCCAGGTAGTGACGATACTGCTCGGACATCAGCAGCGCGCCGCCCCAGGCCGCATCAACATGTACCCAGATGTTCTGCTTCGCCGCCAGTTCAGCAATGGCACGCAGCGGGTCGATAGCACCGGCATCGGTGGTACCTGCCGTCGCGACGATCGCCAGAATCTGCTCGCCGTTCGCGTTGCACTGCTCAATTTTCGCCGCCAGATCGGTCAGATCCATGCGGGAGAATTCGTCAGTTTTCACCTGCACCACGGACTGGTAGCCCAGACCCATCAGCGCCATGTTTTTCTGCACGGAGAAGTGTGCGTTCTCGGAGCACAGCACGCGAATTTTGCGCAGATCGCCTACCAGGCCATCCTGCTGAACGGAGTGACCCAGACGCGCGAAGAACGCATCGCGCGCCAGCATCAGGCCCATCAGGTTGCTCTGGGTGCCGCCGCTGGTGAAGACACCTGCGTCGCCAGCCTGATAACCCACGCGGGTACGCAGCCACTCGATCAGTTTGATTTCGATAATGGTTGCGGACGGGCTTTGATCCCAGGAGTCCATACTCTGGTTAGTGGCGTTGATCAGCACTTCCGCCGCCTGGCTTACGACCAGGCTTGGGCAGTGCAGGTGCGCCACACACTGCGGGTGATGAACGGACAAGCTGTCTTTCAGGAAGAACTCCACGGCGCGTTCAATCGCCGCTTCGTTGCCCAGCCCTTTCGGGTTGAAATCCAGCTTAATACGGTCGCGCAGTTCCGCTACCGTTTTGCCCTGGTACATCTCAGGCTGTTTCAGCCACTGCATCACAGCCTGAGTGCTTTGTTCAATCGCCTGCTGGTAAGCTTCAATGCTCTGCGCAGAGGAGAACAAAATTGGGTTTGAATCAGACATCGTAATCAACAACTCCGGTTACGCCGGGCGAACGCCCGCAGCAAGCAGTGCCTGCTCAAATTTATCCAGGAAGATTTTCAGCTCTTCATCGCTGATCAGCAGAGACGGCAGCAGACGCAGAACGATACCGTTACGACCGCCACGCTCCAGAATCAGACCGGCTTCGAAGCACTTCTTCTGAATCAGTGCAGACAGCTCGCCGTCGCCAGGGAAGCAACCCATGTGGTCAGCCGCTTCGTGTGGCTTAACGATCTCAATACCGATCATCATGCCCAGACCGCGCACGTGTCCGATCACCGGGTAGCGCTTCGCCATCTCTTTCAGCTGGCCTTTCAGCCATTCGCCCTGTGCAGCCACTTTGCCTGCGATGTTCTGGTCTTTCAGGATTTTCAGCGTCGTCAGACCGGTTGCCATCGCCAGCTGGTTGCCGCGGAAGGTACCGGTGTGGTGACCTGGCGCCCATGCATCGAACTGCTTTTTGATACCGAGCACGGCCAGCGGCAGACCGCCACCGACAGCTTTAGACATCACGATGATGTCTGGCTCAATGCCCGCGTGTTCGAAGGCGAAGAATTTACCGGTACGGGCAAAGCCAGCCTGAACTTCGTCGAGGATCAACAGAATGCCGTGTTCCTGAGTCACTTTACGGATGCGCTGCAGCCACTCAGCCGGAGCCGGGTTCACGCCGCCTTCGCCCTGAACGGCTTCCAGGATCACCGCAGCAGGTTTACGCACGCCGCTTTCAACGTCGTTGATCAGGTTATCGAAATAGTAAGTCAGCGCTTTCACGCCCGCTTCACCACCGATACCCAGCGGGCAACGGTACTCGTGCGGATAAGGCATGAACTGGACTTCTGGCATCATACCGTCAACCGCTTCTTTCGGAGACAGGTTGCCGGTCACGGACAGTGCGCCGTGGGTCATACCGTGGTAACCACCAGAGAAGCTGATGATACCGCTACGACCGGTCACTTTTTTCGCCAGCTTCAGCGCCGCTTCAACGGCGTCAGCACCGGATGGACCGGTGAACTGCAGGCAGTACTCTTTGCCCTGACCAGGCAGCAGAGAGAGCAGGTATTCAGAAAACGCGTCTTTCAGAGGCGTCGTCAGATCCAGGGTATGTAACGGCAAGCCGCTGGTAATGACATTTTGGATGCTTTTCAGCACATCAGGATGGTTATGGCCAAGCGCAAGGGTCCCAGCGCCTGCTAAACAGTCAAGGTATTCTTTATTATCTGCATCGGTGATCCACACGCCTTCTGCTTTAGTGATCGCTAAAGGCAGTTTGCGCGGATAACTCCTGACGTTAGATTCAAACTCGGCCTGACGGGCCAGATAGGTTTCGTTGCTTTTGTGGGCATCTACGGTGTCAATACGGACTTTATCCGTCATCATATCACTCCTACAACCGCCGCTTCGTTATGAGCCACGATTGAATAAAAAGTTAAAAAACAGATGGGGGCCTGAAAAAAACGCCGCCAATATAGAGCCTTTTGCCACGGGGCTCAATGGTTAATTTGTTTACTGTTTTGTGACAGAGGGCACAGGGGGAGGGTTATCCCCGTTTCCAGAAAGAAAGTTGCACTTTATGCACAATAAAAACAGCCGCTTATGATGGTTTTGTCAGAACTGTAAAAGTAAAGAAAAGAGTGTGACAAATCGTGCTTTTCGCTGATGAAAAAGGAGGCGGATGGCCTCCTTGAACACGTTATTTCTGCCTGACCTGCAAAATGCCGTGGTCGCGACCTTTCGTTTTATTCCAGGAGGCATCGGTAATACCGTTCTCATCAAGGCTAAACGATATAACAAAGCCTTCGCCGTGAATCTCGTAGAAAGTCGCATTGAGACGTTTTACGGCCGCTTTCTTGCCGTTAAGGGTGGCGCTAAAAAAGCCGTTTGAAATTGTGGCGTTAACCGTATCAGACGAGAATGAGGCTTCACGCATCGGATCGTGAATGGTTTTCGTTTGATCGTGTTGCGCCGCGTTTTCTGCCTTGGTTTTGTTGATATCGCAAGAACCATCGCCATCGGTAATTTGGGTGCATCCGGAACGCTCCAGCTGCGCGCGATAGTGAGCATTAATCGCATAGGCCGGAGCCGCGGCCATAGTCGCGCTTATAACAATCATCATTAACTTCTTCATTTTATTGCCTTATAAACTACACAAATTATACGAAACGTACATTACGCCAATCCACACACCGACAGAAATAAGCATCAGGTATAAAGTGGCAGAGATAAAAATATATTTTGACATGCTGATAATCATATATTGAAAATGAAAACCGCTCGTAGGTGGCTTTCTGTCTGATTGTAAGAAATAACTGTGATGGACTATCCAGTAAGGTAACAATTGAAACTTTGATTAAGATCACTTAAAGCCCAAAAGGCTAAAGTGGTCGGATGTTAAAAAAATTAATGTAAACATTGGCTTATGATTTTATGTGGGGGCATCCGCTTTCATTCAAAGATCTTTGTTTATCAGGGAAAGGGCTGTTTCTGTGCAATGCTGCTGTATATGCAGAAAATGTGGGTTTGACGGCCGTTGTTATTTTAAAGAGTAACAAGACTAATAATGCGTCTAACGACGATGATTCTGAAAGCCAGATTTAGCGTTTACAATTTTTTCATCTGGCATTAGTATCCTTAACGCGGATTGATTGCATAAATTAATCACAAACAGTTGATTTATTTGACTCGGGGTGCCCTTCTTCGTTGAAGGCTGAGAAATACCCGTATTACCTGATCTGGATAATGCCAGCGTAGGGAAGTCAGATGCCTTCCCGGTCATCGCTTCTTCACGCAAGGCAGGAGCGAACCCATGCAGCCTGACCTGCTCGATTTACACGTTTTACATCAGTTCCGAACCCGTTCCCCGCTCACCCACTGTATGACCAACGATGTTGTACAGACCTTCACGGCCAACGTGTTGCTGGCTCTCGGTGCATCACCAGCGATGGTGATTGAGGCCGAAGAAGCCGAGCAGTTTGCTGAAATCGCCGATGCGCTGCTGATTAACGTTGGCACGCTGACCGCACCGCGCGCTCAGTCGATGCGTCGGGCGATTGAACGCGCGGTGGCGGCGGGTAAGCCCTGGACGCTTGACCCGGTTGCCGTTGGCGCGCTCGCGTTCCGTACCCGTTTTTGCCATCAAATCCTTGCTTTGAAACCAGCAGCGATCCGCGGTAACGCCTCTGAAATCCTTGCCCTTGCCGGGATGAGCGCGGGCGGGCGCGGCGTTGATACCACCGACACCGCAGCCAGCGCGATGCCTGCCGCGAAGGCTTTGGCGCGTCAGACGAATGCAATTGTCGTGGTCACGGGAGAAGTGGATTACATCACCGACGGACAGCGCACGCGCACCGTAACGGGCGGTGACCCGCTGATGACGCGCGTGGTGGGCACCGGGTGCGCGCTTTCTGCCGTTGTGGCGGCGAGCTGCTCGCTGCCGGGCGACCGGCTGGATAACGTCACGGCCGCCTGCGGATGGATGAAGCGAGCCGGAACGGTGGCTATTGCGCAGTCTCGTGGCCCGGGCAGTTTTGCCAGCGCGTTCCTGGATGCGCTCTACACGCTGGAGGAGCAGGCATGAAGCGGATTAACGCTCTGACCATTGCCGGTACCGATCCCAGCGGCGGCGCGGGCATCCAGGCTGACCTGAAAACCTTCTCCGCCCTTGGCGCATACGGCTGTTCCGTCATTACCGCACTGGTGGCGCAAAACACGCGCGGCGTGCAGTCGGTCTACCGTATCGAGCCAGATTCTGTTGCCGCGCAGCTGGATTCGGTGTTCAGCGACGTGCGCATCGATACCACCAAGATCGGCATGCTGGCCGAAACGGACATTGTGGAAGCGGTGGCCGAGCGGCTTAAGCGTTATCAGGTGCAAAACGTGGTGCTGGATACCGTCATGCTGGCGAAAAGTGGCGACCCGCTGCTCTCCGCCTCCGCCGTGGAGACGCTGCGCACAAAGCTACTGCCGCAGGTGGCGCTGATCACGCCCAATCTGCCGGAAGCCGCCGCTCTGTTGGGTGCCCCGCACGCGCAAAACGAACGTGAAATGAAAGCCCAGGGGAACGCGCTGCTGGCGATGGGCTGCGGCGCGGTGCTGATGAAGGGCGGTCATCTTGATGATGCCGAAAGCCCGGACTGGCTCTTTACCCGCGATGGCGAAATGCGTTTTACCGCGCCGCGCGTGCAGACCAAAAACACCCACGGTACGGGCTGCACGCTCTCTGCCGCGCTGGCTGCGCTGCGTCCACGGCATGACAGCTGGGCCGATACGGTGGGCGAAGCGAAAATCTGGCTCTCCGCGGCGCTGGCAAAAGCCGATACTCTGGAAGTGGGTCACGGTATTGGGCCGGTTCATCATTTTCATGCGTGGTGGTAACCCAGTATACTGGCAGGAAACACCACGCCTGAGAAAACAGAGATGGAACAAGCGCATACCCGGTTAATCGCTCAACTGAATGAACGGATCGCCGCCCCGGACAACACGCCGCTGTACCTGAAATTTGCCGAAACGGTAAAAAATGCGGTGCGAAGCGGCATGCTTGAGCACGGGAATATTTTGCCCGGCGAGCGCGATCTGAGCCAGTTAACCGGCGTGTCGCGCATTACCGTGCGGAAAGCGATGCAGGCGCTGGAGGAAGAGGGCGTGGTCACGCGCTCCCGTGGCTATGGCACGCAAATCAATAACATCTTCGAGTATTCGCTGAAAGAGGCGCGCGGGTTCTCTCAACAGGTGGTCCTGCGCGGTCAAAAGCCGAATACGCTGTGGGTCAACAAGCGGGTGGTGAAGTGTCCCGAAGAGGTGGCGAACCATCTTTCCATTCCCCCCGAGAGCGAGGTTTTCCTGCTCAAGCGTATTCGCTACGTTGACGATGACGCCGTCTCGATTGAGGAGTCCTGGGTACCGACGGGATTCATTCACGACCCCGATGCGATTGGCGTCTCGCTTTACGATTACTTCCGTAGTCAGAATATCTTCCCGCAGCGTACCCGTTCGCGCGTGAGCGCCCGTATGCCGGACAGCGAATTTCAGGCGCACATTAAGATGGACGAAAAAATACCGGTGCTGGTGATCAAGCAGGTTGCGCTTGACCAACAGCACCGGCCGATTGAGTACAGCATCAGCTACTGCCGCAGCGATCTATACGTCTTTGTGTGCGAGGAGTAATTCGTCGCGAGTCGGTGCGCAATCGCCGCCGCGGTGGCTGACCACCCAGGACGCCACGGCATTCCCCAGCAGAACCGCATCTGCCAGCGACCATCCCGCCGCCAGCCCGGCAAGCGTGCCGCCCGCGTGGCTGTCGCCTGCGCCAATGGTGTCCACAACCGTCGCCGGGAACGCCGGAACAATGCCCGAGACGTCACCGTCATACCACGCGGCACCGTCTTTATCATGCCGCACAATCAGCGCGGTACCGAAACGCCGCTGCCACTGCGTGCCGAGGGTTTCCACTTCTACCCCCAGTCTTTCTGCGGCAAGCTCCGCCTCCTGGCGATTGAGCGACACAATGGGTCTGCAGGCCATAATCCGCGCCATCAGCGCGTCGGGGATATCCGCGATGCGGGGACCGAAATCGATAAAGGCCGTCACGTCTTGCAACCCCTCCAGCCAGCGTGTCAGCAGCTCGCCGCACGGCGAGGCCAGCTGATAGCCGGACAAATAGACCAGGCTGTTTTGCGGAACGTGAAGCGCATCCAGCCAGCGCTGCTGCCACTGGTTCTCCACACCGCTAAAGGACATAAAGGTGCGCTCGCCGTCTGGCTCCACCAGCGCCAGACACCAGCCGTTATCACCCGTATCGGCTTCCACCGCGCTGTGCAGATCCTGCTTCGCCATGGCGTTGCGAATAATATCCGCCCACACGCCGTGGCCGACGGGCAGGGCATTTTGCGCCGCAATGCCGAGCCGTTTCAGTGCGATGGCGATATTGAGCGCGCAGCCACCGATATTGACGCCCTGCTGTTTTAGCTCAATATCGCACCCGCGCCAGGGCAGGGCGTAAGCGTCGGCGATGACGTCTATCACCGCCGCGCCCAGCACCGTCACCGGGCGCGTGGCGTGCAAGGTTTCAAGGCGCTGAACCAAAGACGTCATATGCCCTCCCGTTGCTCCCGATAGTGCAGGAGTTTTTCGCAGTAGTGACCGAAATCGAGCTGGTTAACGGCGTCGAGTTCGGCCTTCAGCGTCGGGTCAATGGCCTGCACGCCGTGCAATGCGCCGCAGATGGCTGTGGCCATTGCGCCAATGGTGTCGGTATCGCCGCCCAGGTTGGCACATAAAATGGCGCAGCGGTTTGGGTCGGTTCCCGCCAGTTCGACCATCGCAATGGCCGCCGGAACGGATTCGATGGTGCTGGTTCCGGCACCCACGAGCTGATACACCTGCTCGCTGGCGGACTCAATCCCGTTGGCTTCTCGTACGGTTTTCAGCGCGAGTTCAATACGCGCCGCGAGTGACGCGCTGAAAGTGGTGGTTTTCGCCTCCTGCGCAAAGCGGGCGATCCCCGGCAGGGCATCAACGATGTTCTGCCAGCTTTCGCCGTCGACGGCGCGGGAAATCGCCCAGGCAATCACCACCGCACCGGCAATGGCGAGATCGGATTTATGGGTCGGGCTGGAGGCCAGCGCCACCTGCTCAACAAAATGCTCCAGACGCGTGGCCGGGAGCAGGCAGCCCAGCGGAGAGGCGCGCATCGCCGCCCCGTTGGTCACGCCGTTGTTTTCCAGTTCGCTGACCGGCTTGCCGTCGCGAATGGCGTTAAGCGCAATTTTGGAGGTCGGGCCGAGCACGTTCTTATTAAACGCGTCGAAATCCAGCGCCCAGCGAAGAATATGCTTGCCGATAACGTCCGCGTTAATCTGCCCGTCGCACTCGATAATCGCATCCGCCAGACAGAGCGCCATCGAGGTATCGTCGGTGAACTCTGCCTGGTTGAAATAGCAGGCCGCGTTATTCTCCGCCGGGCCGGGTAAGAAACGGTCGATCCAGCCGAAGTGCGCCTTGACGCGCTTTCTCGGCCACAGCTCCGACGGCATGCCCATCGCATCCCCTAACGCCTGCCCGTAAAAGGCACCGAGAACACGTTCTTGTTTCATTTAACTTCCCCTTGTGTCAGCGCGGTATCGCCATCAACCACCTCAATTGCGGTGATCTCTTTATCCGATTCGCGGAAAAACAGCATAAACAGCACGGCAATCACGGCAATCATGATTGCACCAAATGTCCACATTCCGGCCCAGTTGAAGGTCAGCCCATTCACCGGCTCTTTGTAAGCGAACATTTTTTCCATCATCACGCCGCCCAGGCGGTAACCCAGCAGGCTACCAAAGCCCTGACAGCACAGCGTGATCAAGCCCTGCGCCGCGGTGCGCATGTGCGCTGGCGCTTTTTTGTCCACGTAGATGTACGCGGTCACGTAATAGAAGTCGTAGCTTACGCCGTGCAACAAAATGCCGAGGAACAGCAGGGCGTAGGTGAAGTACTGTTCCGCACCGCCGTAAACAAAGAAGCCGTAGCGGATGGCAGCGGTAATAAGCCCCAGCAGCAAGACCTTCTTAATACCAAAGCGTTTGGTAAAGAACGGCAGCGCCAGCATAAAGAAGATTTCGGAGAACTGGCCCAGCGTCATCCAGCCGGTGGCGTTTTTCATGCCGACTTCGGTGAGATAGCCGTTGGCGAAAATGTAGTAGAAGGCCAGCGGCATGGCGAACAGGAACGAGCAGAAGAAGAACACCAGGAAGTTTCTGTCGCGCAGCAGGATCAGCGCGTCCAGCCCCAGCATCACCTTAAAGTCCAGCTTGCCGGTGCTCTTCGGCGGCGTATTCGGCAGGAACAGGGCAAAGACGCCGAGCAGGGCGGAGCTGGCTGCGGTCATCAGCAGCGGGATATTGGTATCGGAAATGTCGCTATAGCCCATCATCTGCGGCAGGAACCCGCACGCCAGGCCTGAGGCGATCCAGCCGATGGTGCCCATCACGCGGATGCGCGGAAAGTCTGCCTCGACGTCATCCACGTTGGCAAAGGCAATGCTGTTGGTCAGCGCGATGGTCGGCATATAGGTCAGGGAGTAGGCCAGCAGCAGCGGGAAGAAGGTGCTGAACTGGGTTTGTTGTGCGGCGAAGTACATCAGAATCGCACCGGCGAACATCAGCACCGCCAGCACTTTCTGGGCGGCGAAGAAGCGGTCCGTCAGCGAGCCGACCAGAATCGGTGAAAGGATTGCGGCAATCGCGGTGCAGGCGTAAGACCAGCCGATCTCCCCGGCGGTAAAACCGCTTTTGCTTAGCCACAGCCACAGCGGCACAAACCAGGCGCCCCAGATAAACCATTCAACAAACATCATGAATGACAGTTGGACTTTCGTTTTCATTTTTTAATCCTGCATGTCAGTGAGGGTACGCCTTTAACATACCACTTAATAATACCTTTTAAATACCTTTGAGGTGAATGTTTGATCAGTGTAACAAAATTGTTGTACATGAAACGAGCCAGCAGATTGTGCTTAAAAAAGTTGCAGACGGTGGAAAATCTGTTAAGTCGGTACCAGGCTTAGTCTGCCTGCAAACTTGTGGGTTTGGATCACACGCTCCGACGCGACGTCGGACTTACGGGAGCATCACTATGACTGATATTGCGCAGTTGCTTGGCAAAGACGCCGACAGCCTCTTACAGCATCGTTGTATGACCATTCCAGCTGACCAGCTCTACCTGCCCGGGCATGACTACGTGGACCGCGTGATGGTGGACAACAACCGTCCGCCTGCCGTGCTGCGAAACATGCAGACGCTCTATAATACCGGGCGACTGGGCGGCACTGGATATCTCTCTATTCTGCCGGTAGACCAGGGCGTTGAGCACTCTGCTGGTGCCTCCTTCGCGGCCAATCCGCTCTATTTCGATCCGAAGAACATTGTCGAACTGGCGATTGAAGCGGGCTGTAACTGCGTGGCATCAACCTACGGCGTGCTGGCCTCCGTCTCGCGTCGCTATGCCCACCGCATTCCGTTCCTCGTCAAACTGAACCATAACGAAACCCTGAGCTACCCAACGGAATATGACCAGACCCTGTACGCCAGCGTGGAGCAGGCGTTCAATATGGGGGCGGTGGCAGTGGGAGCGACCATTTACTTTGGCTCTGAACAGTCGCGTCGTCAGATTGAAGAGATCTCCGCTGCATTCGAGCGCGCGCACGAGCTGGGCATGGTGACGGTGCTATGGGCGTATCTGCGAAACAACGCGTTCAAGAAAGACGGCGTGGACTACCACGTGTCGGCCGATCTGACCGGCCAGGCGAACCATCTGGCGGCGACCATCGGCGCGGATATCGTGAAGCAGAAAATGGCCGAAAATAACGGCGGCTATAAGGCGGTGAACTTCGGCTATACCGACGATCGCGTTTACAGCAAGCTGACCAGCGATAACCCGATCGATCTCGTGCGCTACCAGCTGGCGAACTGCTATATGGGCCGCGCGGGGCTGATCAACTCCGGCGGGGCGGCAGGCGGTGATACTGACCTGTCAGACGCGGTGCGCACGGCGGTGATCAACAAACGCGCGGGCGGCATGGGGCTGATCCTGGGCCGTAAGGCGTTTAAGAAAACCATGGCCGACGGCGTGAAGCTGATTAATGCGGTTCAGGACGTCTATCTGGACAGTAAGGTGACGATCGCTTAAGCATTTTCCCCTCACCCTAACCCTCTCCCCACAGAGGAGAGGGGATGGTTTGCTCCCTCTCCCTTCGGGAGAGGGCCGCGGTGAGGGGCAATAAATACCGCATTTTATTTCTTCAGATCCACCTCACACTTCCCCTTCCTTTTGTGAAAACTGTCACTCCTTCCCGTGCATATGCACAAAAAATGGTCAGCGCTTAGCGGAATCTGTCTAAGGCAGCGGACGAATTTTGCGCTTAAAGTTAGTTTCGAAACGGCTTTTCAAAATTCGAATCGCGCTGAACCTCTGTCGTCTTAAGGACTGATAATGAAAATTGAATCTGTAAACGTCACCGTCTTCCAGTACCCGACGCGTCGGGTTTCCGACGCTGCCGGGCATTCGCATCCGGGGCCTGAGAGCATGGCTAAAATGGCGATGCTTTCTATTACGGCAGACGATGGCACCCAAGGGTATTCCTTCGCGCCGCCGGAAGTGGTGCGCCCCTTTGTGGTCAACACCTTCTTTCGCAAGGTGCTGGTCGGCCAGGACGCGTTCAACCGCGAGCGCATCTGGCAGGATCTGGCGCACTGGCAGCGGGGTAGCGCGCATCAGCTGACCGAGCGCGCGCTGGGCTTTGTCGAACAGGCGCTGTGGGATCTGATTGGCCGCAAGCTCAACATGCCGGTCTGGAAGCTGCTGGGCGGCTATCGCGACAAGGTCCCGGCCTACGGCAGCACCATGTGCGGTGACGATCTGCCGGGTGGCTTATCCACGCCGGACGAGTACGCCAGCTTTGCCGAAAAACTGGTGGCGCGCGGATACAAGGCCATCAAGCTGCATACCTGGATGCCGCCGGTCTCCTTTGCCCCCAACCCGAAGATGGACGTCAAAGCCTGCGCCGCCGTGCGTGAAGCGGTGGGCCCAGATATCGATCTCATGATCGACGGCTATCACTGGTACAGCCGCACCGAGGCGCTGTACATCGGCAAGGAGCTGGAAAAACTCAACTTCGCCTGGTTCGAAGAGCCGATGGAGGAGGAGAGTATGGCCTCCTACGCCTGGCTGGCGGAAAACCTGTCGATTCCGATTATCGGCCCGGAAAGCCTGGGCGGAAAACACCACAGCCGCGCGGACTGGATCAAAGCCGGGGCGTGCGACATCCTGCGTGCGGGCGCCAACGGGGTGGGCGGCATCTCTCCGACGCTGAAGGTGGCGAACCTCGCGGAAGCCTTCGGGATGGACTGCGAAGTACACGGCAACGGCGCGGCGAGCCTGGCGGTGATTGGCGCCATTAAAAACTGCCGTTGGTACGAGCGCGGCCTGCTGCACCCGTTCCTCGACTACGACAAACCGGCGGCGTACCTCAACAGCCTGGTCGACCCGATGGACGAGCACGGCATGGTCAGCCTGCCGACCCGCCCGGGACTGGGCGAAGACATTAATTTTGCATATATCGAAGCCAATACCGTCAGCCACGACTGACAGATAAAAACGTACCCTACAGGCGATATATACATGAAACGATCTCCTTTAGCCGGGGCGTGTTTGCTCGCGCTCTCGCTGATGATGGGGAGCGGTGCGGCGGTCGCAAAAACGCCGCCCGACCAGCTCATCATCGGCATGAATATGAACAACCTCCTGACCCTCGACCCGGCGGCAATGACCGGTAACGAAGTGGTCGGCATTGTGGTCAATCTCTATGATTCGCTGGTGGAGCTGGATCCGAACGAACTCACCAACGTCAGGCCCGCGCTGGCAACGTCATGGGATATTTCGCCGGACCGTCAAACCCTGACCTTCCATCTGCGCGATGACGTGAAGTTTCACTCCGGCAACCCGCTCACGGCGGAGGACGTGGTCTGGTCGATGCGCCGCCTGCTGCATCTCAACCTTGCGCAGGCGTCGGTGTGGAAATCCTACGGATTTTCTAAAAAGAACATTGATAACCAAATCAGCGCCCCGGATACATACACCGTGCAGATTGTCCTGCCAAAGGCCAACGACCCGCAGCTGGTGATTTACTCCCTTGGCGCGCTCGGCAACCTCGGCGTGCTGGACAGCAAAACGGTGCAGCAGCATGCGGTCAACAACGACTGGGGCAACCGCTGGCTGACCACCAACGAAGCCGGTTCCGGCCCGTTTATGCTGGAGACCTGGCAGGCGAAGGACGTGCTGCGCATGCAGCGTAACCCGCACTACTGGCGCGACGCGCCGAAGATGAGCCGCGTGGTGCTGCGCCATTTCCAGGAGTCGCAAACCCTGCGCCTGATGATTGAAAAGGGTGACCTCGACATTGCCAACAATATGGCGGTGGCGGACATCAACGCCCTGCGTAAAGACCCCCAGCTCATCGTGGAAGCCGTGCAAAAAGGCACGGTCTACTACGTGGCGATGAGCATGAAGGAGGCCCATTTCGCTAACCCGAAGGTGCGCGAAGCGGTGCGCTACCTGATTGACTATCAGGGCATCAATAAAGCGCTAATGCCGGGCTACGGTGTGCTGCACCAGCGCCCCATCAAGGCGGGTATGCCATCAACGCTGCCGGACCCGGGCTATAAGCTCGATATCCCTCGTGCCAAAAAGCTGCTGGCAGAGGCGGGTTATCCGGACGGATTTGATACGACCCTGAGGGTGCTGGCGGATCAGCCGTTCCTGAATATTGCCATTGCGGTGCAGTCAACGCTGATGCAGGCGGGGATTAACGCCAAAATCATCACCGGCACCGGGAACCAGATCTACGGCGCAATGCGCGAGCGCAGGTTCGACATGCTGGTCGGGCGCGGGGGCAGCGGGGTAGAGCCACATCCGCACTCCAGCCTGCGCGCGCTGGTCTATAACCCGGACAACAGTGACGAAGCCCGGCTGACCAATTTCCAGGGCTGGCGCACCAGTTTTTACGATAAGCCGCTCAACGAGATGATCGACAAGGCCCTGCTGGAGCGCGATCCGAAGAAACAGGTCGCCGACTACCAGCAGATCCAGGTGCGCTACGACGCGCTGATCCCGGCGATGATCCCCCTGTCGCAGATGGTCGATTCGGTGGTGGTGCGTAACGAGGTGAAGAACTTTCAGTCGCACCCGTCGGCCACGACCTTCCTGCGCGACGTCTACAAAACCGGAGGTGAAAAATGAGCGTGGCGATCCTCGCGCCCGGCTCCCGGGCCCGGCGCTTCTCAACGCGGCTCACGCAGGTGCTGGTAACGCTGTTCGGCCTGCTGCTGCTGACCTTTTTCATCGGCCGCGTGATGCCCGTCGACCCGGTGCTGGCGATTGTTGGCCCGGATGCCGACCACAGCACCTACCAGCAGGTCTATCACCAGCTGGGGTTCGATAAATCTCTGCTGACGCAGTTCGGCATTTACCTCAGTAACCTTCTGCACGGCGATCTGGGCAACGCGCTGCTGACGGGCAAACCGGTGACCGCCGATATCCTGCGCGTTTTCCCGGCGACGCTTGAGCTGGCGACGATGGCGATAATCGTCGGCGCGGGCTTAGGCATCCCGCTGGGGGTGCTGGCGGCGGCGCGTCGCAACAGCGTTTCCGACTACGTGGTGCGCATCATCAGCCTCGCGGGTTACTCCACGCCCATTTTCTGGGTCGGGATGATGGGGCTGCTGCTGTTCTACGCCTGGCTTGGCTGGGTGGGGGGCGCGGGACGTCTGGATCTCGGACTGGAGGGGGTAGTCCCGCGCCGCACCGGACTGATGACGGTGGATGCGCTGCTGGCCGGGAACGGCGCGGTGTTCTGGAACGCTGTTAACCATCTGGTTTTACCGGCCTCGCTGCTCGGCTTCCACTCGCTGGCCTACATCAGCCGCATGACTCGCAGCTTTATGCTGGCGCAGCTGTCGCAGGAGTTCATCATCACCGCGCGAGTAAAAGGCTTAACCGAGCGTCAGGTGATCTGGAATCACGCGTTTCGCAATATCCTCGTACAGCTGCTGACGGTGGTGGCGCTGGCCTACGGCTCGCTGCTGGAAGGGGCGGTGCTGATTGAGACCGTCTTCTCCTGGCCGGGCTTCGGCTCGTACCTCACCGGCAGCCTGCTGCTCGGGGACATGAACGCGGTCATGGGCTGCGTGCTGCTGGTGGGGGTTATCTTCGTGATGCTCAACCTGCTCTCCGACATGCTGTATCAACTCTTTGACCCGAGGACGAAATCATGACCGTTTCTCTGGATACGCCGCTGGGGGCAGGGCCGTCAGAAAGCCGCCAGCGTATCAGGCGTACGCTGGGCCGCGCCGCCGGTTTTGTCGGCAAGATGGCGCGCAACCCGCTCACCGCCATCGGCGGCGGGATTATCCTGCTGCTGCTGATTGTGGCGGCCTTCGCGCCGCTGATCGCGCCATACAATCCGCTGGTACAAGACCTTAATAACGCGCTGGTCGCCCCGAACGCGCAGCACTGGTTCGGCACCGACGAGTTTGGCCGCGACATCTTCAGCCGCCTGGTGTACGGCTCGCGCATTACGCTCTATATCGTGCTGCTGGTCTCGGTGACCGTCGGCCCGCTGGGGCTGTTGCTGGGCGTCACCGCAGGCTATTTCGGCGGCAAGGTGGATGCCGTGCTGATGCGCGTGACCGATATCTTTATCTCCTTCCCGAGCCTGGTGCTGGCGCTGGCGTTTGTGGCGGCGCTCGGGCCCGGGCTGGAGCACGTGGTTATTGCGATCACACTCACCGCCTGGCCGCCGATTGCCCGTCTGGCGCGCGCCGAAACGCTCTCCCTGCGTCAGGCCGATTTTATCTCCGCCGTGCGTCTGCAGGGGGCGTCATCGGCCCGCGTGCTGTGGCGCCACATCGTGCCGCTGTGCCTGCCGTCGGTGATTATCCGTATCACCATGAACATGGCGGGGATCATTCTCACCGCTGCCGGATTGGGCTTCCTCGGCCTTGGCGCACAGCCGCCGGAGCCGGAGTGGGGCGCAATGATCTCCAGCGGTCGCACCTACATGATGGAGTGCTGGTGGGTAGTGACTATTCCGGGGCTGGCGATCCTGATCAACAGCCTGGCGTTCAACTTCTTAGGAGATGGCCTACGTGACATCCTCGATCCTCGTAGCGAATAATCCGCTGCTCGACGTGCGCGACCTCCACGTCGATTTCATCAACGGCGGTGCAGTAACCCACGCGGTGCGCGGCGTCTCTTTCCAGCTCGGACGCGAAAAGCTGGCGATTGTCGGCGAGTCCGGCTCCGGCAAATCCACCGTCGGGCGGGCGCTGCTGCGCCTGCATTCGGCCAAAGCGCAAATCAGCGCTTCGCGGATGCAGTTTGGCGACGTCGATTTACACTCTGTCAGCGAGGCGCAGATGCGTGGCATTCGCGGCAAGCGTATCTCGATGATCATGCAGGACCCTAAGTACTCGCTTAACCCGGTGGTTTGCGTGGGCGATCAAATTGCCGAAGCCTGGCTGACCCATCATCCGGGGCGCAAGGCGGAAGCGAAAGCCAAAGTGCTGGAAATGCTCGACGTGGTGCGCATTCGCCAGCCCGGGCGGGTGTATCACCTCTATCCGCACGAGATTTCCGGCGGGCAGGGGCAGCGCATCATGATCGCCATGATGCTGATCACCGACCCGGAGCTGGTGATTGCCGACGAACCGACCTCGGCGCTGGACGTGTCGGTGCGTTTACAGGTGCTCGGCCTGCTCGACGACCTGGTGCAGTCCCGCGGGCTGGGGCTGATCTTTATCAGTCACGACATCAACCTGGTGCGCAGCTTCTGCGACCGGGTGCTGGTGATGTACGCCGGGCGCGTGGTGGAGTCGATTGCCGCGAAGGATCTGCACAACGCGAAGCATCCGTACACGCAGGGTTTAATCAGCGCGCTGCCGGAAATCAACCATCGCCGTCCGACGCTGCCGGTATTACAGCGTCAGGCCAGCTGGCTCACCGAGTAAGGAGCAGAGATGATCGAGATTAACCACCTCAACCTGGCGTTCGGCCAAGGCGAGAAGCGCAATCAGGTACTGGACGATGTGAATATCAGCGTGAAAGAGGGCGAGATTTATGGCCTGGTGGGGGAGTCCGGTTCGGGCAAAACCACGGTGCTCAAATGTCTGGCCGGGCTGTTTACCCACTGGGACGGTGAGCTGGCGATTGGCGGCAGGCCGTTGGAAAAGCGCATCAGCCGGGAACGGTGCCGTCGGGTGCAGATGGTGTTTCAGGACCCGTACGGCTCGCTGCATCCGCGCCACACTATCGGGGATATTCTGGAGGAGCCGCTGCAGATCCACGGCATAAAAGACCGCGACAGACGTATTCATACGTTGCTGGATAAGGTGGGGCTAAACCGGGCGTTTCGCGACCGTTATCCGCACCAACTTTCCGGCGGCCAGCGCCAGCGCGTGGCGATTGCCAGAGCGCTGATTCTTGAGCCGCAGGTGCTGCTGCTGGATGAGCCGACCTCGGCGCTGGACGTCTCCGTGCAGGCCGATATCCTCAACCTGCTGGCGGAGCTTCAGCGTGAGTCAAATTTGACCTACCTGATGGTGACGCACGATCTGGGCGTGATTGCCCACCTGTGCCAGAAGGTGGCGGTGATGCAGTACGGCAAAATCCTCGAAATCCTGACCGTCGACGCGCTGGTGGCCGGACAGGCCAAAACCGACTATACGCGGATGCTGGTCAATGCCAGCCAGCAGTATTCACGCGAGATGGCGCGAGAGGTGGCGGTGTATTAGGGTTGTGCGGTTTTTAGCCGGGTGGCGGCTACGCGCTCGGTACTGTAGGCCGGGTAAGGCGTAGCCGCCACCCGGCAAACCATCAGCGCAAAAGCGGACAATCCGGCGGTAACCGGCACTGCAGCGCGCCCGGTAAAACCTCAATACGGAACCGCTCTCCATTCAGCGGTTCACCATCAAGGTTAAACGTCATACCGTGTGGGGCATTCACTTCAAACCATGCCGATTTCCCGGCGATGATATTTGGACTCTCTTCCGGTTGCGTCAGCGTGGTGAACAGCGCGGGCAGCAGTCCATCGCCGGTGAAAATCCGCAGCTGGAGCTGGCCGTCGTTGATCAACGCTTCCGGGCAAAGCTGTTGTCCGCCGCCCGCCTGACGCCCGTTGCCGATGCCAATCACCAGCGCGTCGCCCTGCCAGTGGAAGTTCTCACCGTGGATTTCACAGCGGTCGGGCTTCAGCGTGTCCATGCGCATCAGGCCGTGGATCAGGTATGACACGCCGCCCAGCGCCGCCTTTAGCTTTTCCGGTGTTTCGCTGGTGATGCGCGTGCCAAATCCGCCCGTCGCCATATTGATAAAGCAGGTTTTATCATTCACCTGCGCAATGTCTACGGCGGTCGCTTTACCCAGAATTGCCAGCTGTAGCGCTTTCCCGAAGTCTTCTGGGATCCC
>CAJQZM010035174.1:175153-197672 GCA_907164665.1 Colias nastes
TTCTGGGATCCCGGCACTGGTGGCAAAATCATTAGCCGTGCCAAGCGGCAAAATCCCCATCACCGGGCGGTCTGTCGTCGACAGGTCGATAAGCGCGGAGGCGATCTCATTGATGGTGCCATCTCCGCCGCCGGAAATAATGGTTTTGACGCCCAGCCGGATGCCTTCATCGATGTACCGTGCCGCGTCGCCTTTTTCAAACGTCACCCGCACGTGAATGCGCGCACCGTCTTCCCGTAATTCGGTAATAGCCTGGCGAAGCACATCGTTGCCCGCACTTTTGCCGTTGAGAATCAATAAACTGTCTGGATAGGTTGCCATCCGCGCTGCTCCCTTTTTTAGCGTTAGTTAGAGTGTATAGCAGAGAGGAAAAAAGCGGGTAAGAACAGGATGAAAGGAAAAAAATAAGCCCACGTAAGGGAGATTACGCGGGCTAAGGAGGTGGTTCCTGGTACAGCTAGCATTTATGGGTTATGTTTTTCAGCGCTGGGGATAATACCCGTATTGAACGAAGCGGTATGTGATCCGATTCTAAGAATTATCCCGATGTGAAAAAATCCCGCTGATTGACTATTTGCTGTGCGGATTTCGGGTGTTTTCACCCTCGAAATTGCGCATCAGCAGTGCGAACTCCAGCTCGACCTCTTCAGGAACCGGCAGCCAGACGACGTGTCCGTCGCCCGGTGCGACGTCAATCGCTTCACCCTTTTTGTTTTCCAAATGCTCCAGACGGAAGTTCATGTTGCCCTGCGGGGTCATGAGCTCCAGGCTGTCGCCTTTAGTGAATTTGTTTTTCACCGCCACGGCCGCCAGCGCGCCTTTGCGCTCGCCGGTGAAATCGCCGACAAACTGCTGGCGCTCAGAAATGGAGTAGCCGTGCTCGTAGTTCTGATAATCATCGTGGGTATGACGACGCAGGAAGCCTTCGGTGTAGCCGCGATGCGCCAGACCTTCCAGCGTCTCCAGCAGGGTGGTATCGAAGGGTTTACCGGCAGCGGCATCGTCGATAGCCTTGCGGTACACCTGGGCGGTACGTGCGCAGTAGTAGTAGGACTTGGTGCGGCCTTCGATTTTCAGGGAGTGCACGCCCATCTGGGTCAGACGCTCGACGTGCGCGATGGCGCGCAGGTCTTTGGAGTTCATGATGTAGGTGCCGTGTTCGTCTTCAAAGGCGGTCATGTACTCGCCCGGACGCTTGGCTTCTTCAATCATAAACACACTGTCGGTTGGCGCGCCGACGCCCAGCGTTGGCTCAACGTTGGTCACCGGGATCGGCTCGTGCTTGTGCACGATGTTGCCGATGTCATCCTCTTTGCCTTCCTGGACGTTATATTCCCAGCGGCAGGCGTTGGTGCAGGTGCCCTGGTTCGGGTCGCGCTTGTTGATATAGCCAGACAGCAGGCAGCGGCCGGAGTAGGCCATGCACAGCGCACCGTGGACGAAAATCTCGATTTCCATATCCGGCACCTGGGTGCGGATCTCTTCGATCTCTTCGAGGGAAAGCTCGCGAGACAGAATGACGCGGGTTAGCCCCATCTGCTTCCAGAACTTCACCGTCGCCCAGTTGACGGCGTTGGCCTGCACGGAGAGGTGAATATCCATCTCCGGGAAGTGCTCCCGAACCAACATGATTAAACCCGGGTCCGACATGATCAGCGCGTCCGGCCCCATCTCCACGACCGGCTTCAGATCGCGGATGAACGTTTTCAGCTTGGCGTTGTGCGGCGCGATATTCACCACCACGTAGAATTTTTTGCCCAGGGCATGCGCTTCGTTGATGCCGAGCTGCAGGTTCTCGTGGTTGAATTCGTTGTTGCGCACGCGCAGCGAGTAGCGCGGCTGGCCCGCGTACACCGCATCGGCACCATAGGCGAAAGCGTAACGCATATTTTGCAGCGTTCCCGCCGGGGAAAGGAGTTCCGGTTTAAACATGATTGTTCTCGTTCTGATGACAGGTCAGATCCGCGTGCACCTGGTGCAGCGGTAAGGGGAGATCCCCCACTTTAAGGGCGGGCATTGTAGCGCTGTGGGGCAGGGAGGTAAAGCGCCGGGTCGCGTCACCGCGCTCCCGGCGTGCTTCGTGCCGTCAGGTGTTGTCTTTTACCGTCTGGGCAGACCCGTTGGTTTTGACCGAGGCTATGCCCTTATCACGCGATTGTTCCGTTGCATAAAGCTGGCTGCTGCCAATCACCTGATGGTTGCCCGCCTTTAGATTGAAATGGAACTTCCCGTTCGAGGCCGTTTTCTTATCAAAGCGCTCGTCCAGGGGGCTGTTTGTGCGTACGGAAGCAATGCCGTTTTCAGCCGCACTTTTGCTGGTATAAAGCTCGCTGGTAAGAATGATCTCACCGTTGCCAGCTTTCAGCACAAACCTGAACTGACCATCACTGCTTTTACTTAATTCGAACCAACCAGACATAGGTACTCCTTTATCGAAGGTAAAATCATCAGCACCAGTTATAAATAAGCGAACCGGTAAAAAGAGTATGGTTGATTCATGGATTGATTCCAGAAAAGAAAAACCCGCCAGAGGCGGGTTTCTGAGGGGTTATGTTAAACAATCCTGCAGGCATCCGCTTCCCAGCGATACCCCACGCCATACACCGCGCGAATAAACGACTGGTCGGCATCCAGCGCCTCCAGCTTGCGGCGCAGGTTTTTAATATGGCTGTCGATGGTGCGGTCGGTCACGACGCGGTAATCGTCATACAGGTGGTTCAGCAGCTGTTCGCGGGAGAATACTTTTCCCGGCTCGTGGGAGAGGGTTTTCAGCAGGCGGAACTCCGCAGGCGTCAGGTCCAGCAGCTTGCTGCGCCAGCTTGCCTGGAAGCGGCTTTCGTCGACAATCAGCGGGCTTTCGGCGTCGAGCACCTGAAGCTCGCGCTGCGGCCTGCAGCGGCGCAGAATAGTTTTCACGCGGGCGACCACTTCACGCGGGCTGTAGGGTTTGCAGATATAATCGTCCGCGCCTATTTCAAGTCCCAGCAGGCGGTCGATTTCTTCTATTTTGGCGGTCACCATCACGATGGGCACGTCGGAGAAACGACGAATTTCGCGGCACAGGGTCAGGCCGTCAGTACCCGGCAGCATCAGGTCAAGCAGGATCAGGTCCGGCGGCGTCTGGCGTACGTAGGGCAACACCCGATCGCCATGATTAATCAGCGACGGGGCATAGCTTGCCGCGCGTAAATAGTCGATCAGTAACTGCCCAAGCTTAGGCTCGTCTTCCACAATCAAAATGCGTGGCGTGTTTTCGTCAATCGGTAACTCGGTCATGCTTCTCTCGATAAATCCCGTTCCAGAGGTAACTCTACTGTAATGCTAACCCCGCCAAAAGGCGAATGGGCGGCGCGGAGGGTGCCGTTGTGGGCTTCGACGATGTTAACGCAAATCGCCAGCCCCAGCCCGGAGCCGCCGCTGGCGCGGTTACGCGATCCTTCAGTGCGATAAAACCGCTCAAACAGTCTCTCCAGCTGCGCATCCTGCACGCCGGGGGCGGAATCCGCGAAGGTGAGGGCGAAGCGTCCGTTTTCCTGCCTGCCGGAAATATGCAGCCCGCCGCCGCTGTCGGTGTAGCGCAGGCTGTTTTCCAGCAGGTTGTTGAACAGCTGCATCAGCCTGTCTTTATCGCCAAACACCACCGCGCTGTCCGGCAGGGAGAGGTCGATTTTCAGGTTGCGGCTGGCAAAGCGCTCGCGGAAGGCGCCGCTGATCACTTCCAGAATGTTAATCACGTCGACCGGCGCTTTCTGGTAGGCCAGCGCGCCTTCGTCGGACATGGAGAGCTGATGCAGGTCGTCCACCAGCTTGGTCAGCGTACCCACTTCCGCCTGCAGCGAGGCCACGGATTCGGGCGTAAACTGACGCACGCCGTCCTGAATCGCCTCCAGCTCACCGCGCAGCACCGCCAGCGGGGTGCGCAGCTCGTGGGAAATATCGGCCATAAAGTCGCGGCGCATCTGCTGGTTCTTCTCCAGCGTGCTGGCGAGCTGGTTAAAGTCCTGAGCCAGCTTGCCCAGTTCGTCCTGGCTGCGGGTGTCGACGCGGGTGGTAAAGTCCCCGGCGGCCAGCCTGTGCGTGCCTTCCACCAGCCGTTTCACCGGTGCCAGCAGGCCGCGCGCCAGCGGGAAGGTGGCGAGCGCGGCGAGTAGCGTCGACAGGGCGACAATCAGCCAGCTGGTCTGACGCTGCTGGCGGTCAAAGTTAATATCGGTATTGCGCGTCAGGCGTTCCACCGGCGAGGCGATCACCCAGCCCACCGTGGCGCCGTTAGCGGTGATGGCGCGCCGCGTGCCGTCCGGCGGTATCGGTGCGCGCGGCCCAACCAGCGTGCGCATGTCCTGGTCTATCACCCAAAACTGGGTGCGCCAGCCGTGCGGCGGCATGCCCGGTCCCGGGCGGTCGTCGTCATTATCGTGCTCCAGCGAGCGCAGGATCTGGAAGATAAATCGGTCATTATTGCGCAGGAACCGCCAGTTGCCATGCTGCGTATACTGCTCGCCCAGCGCATCGCTTAATCCCTGCAGGCGCTGTTCGTTGCCGTGTTTGATATAGTCGATAAAACCGCGCTCAAAGCTGACCCGCACCGCCCAGTGCATGGTGATCAGCAGGACGATACAGGTGGCAAAAATCGCCACAAAGAGTTTGCCGGTAATACCCGGACGCCAGAATTTCATGGTGCACTCCTTTTGCCGCGTCGGATCACGACGTTCTTAGTGGTGTCATTCGGGACTCTGGCGAAGATGACGGCGGGCAGGGCGATAATCACCGCCATGCTGAGATAGGTATATAAAAAGACCTGATGCGCAACGGGCGTGTCCACGCTGAGATGGTGCTGCCCGTACATGCCGAGCAGCAAGCCCGCAATGGTCACGCCGACGCTCATGGAAAGCTGCATGACCATCGACAGCAGGCTGTTGCCGCTGCTCGCCAGCTCGTCCGGCAGATCTTTCAGCGTCAGGGTGTTCATCGACGAGAAGCGCATGGAGTTGATGATCCCCTGGCAAAACAGCACCAGCGGCAGGACGTAATACCAGCCCATCAGCGCCACGGCCATAAACAACAGGCTTACCAGCGCCAGCCCCAGCGTGGCGGCGACCAGCACGTGGCGGTAGCCAAAGCGGTTCACCACCTGCACCACGATACGCTTCATCCCCATGCTGCCGAGCACCATCGGGATCATCATCAGGCCCGCGTGGAACGGCGAAAAACCCATGCCAATTTGCAGAAACACGGGCGTCATAAACGGCAGCATCCCGCTGCCAATACGCCCGGCAAAGCTGCCGAACAGACCAAGACGGTAGGTGGGGTTTTTAAACAAATTCAGGCTGAACAGCGCCTTGTCATTCTCGCGAGCATGCCACAGATACCACAGAATGGCGGTGATGCCGATAACGACCAGCATCCCCAGCGTCAGGGACGAAATGCCCAGCCCCTTTTGCCCGTCGAGCGCCAGCGTGAGCGTGGCCATGCCCGCCGCCAGCAGGATAAAGCCGAAGAAATCAAAGCGCCGCGTCTGCATTTTGTAGTTCGGCATCAGCGTCAGGGTGGCGATGGCGCCGATGATGCCAACCGGCAGGTTGATTAAGAAAATCCAGTGCCAGGAGGCGTACTCCACCAGAATCCCGCCCAGCGCCGGGCCCAGCAGCGGCCCCACCTGACCGGGTAACGTCACAAAGGTCATCGCCGCCATATACTGCTCGCGCGGCACAATCTTCATCACCGTTAGCCGCCCGACCGGCACCATCATCGCGCCACCGACGCCCTGCAGCACCCGCGCCATCACCAGCTGGTCGAGGGTGTTGGCCTGGGCGCAAAACAGCGATCCGGTGGTAAACAGCACGATGGCGGTAAAAAAGATATTGCGCACGCCCACTTTGTCCGCCAGCCAGCCGCTGGCAGGCAGCATGACCGCTACCGTCAGCACGTAGGAGACAATCACCATATGCATGTGCAGCGGGCTCTCACCCAGGCTTTTCGCCATTGAGGGGAGGGCCGTATTAACGATGGTCGTATCCAGCGACTGCATAAAGAAGCCGAACGCGACTATCCACAGCTGCCAGCGAACGTTATTGGGGAGGTCGGTCATTTACTCGGTCACCGTGGTTCTCTTTTTACGTGAAAAGCGCAGCCGCAGGCGGTCAAAGAACAGATAGACAACCGGCGTGGTGTACAGCGTCAGCAGCTGGCTCATTACCAGCCCGCCGACAATGGTGATCCCCAGCGGCTGGCGCAGCTCTGAGCCGTCGCCGCCCGAAATCACCAGCGGCAGCGCGCCAAACAGCGCCGCCAGGGTGGTCATCATGATCGGACGAAAACGCAGCAGGCAGGCCTGGAAGATCGCCTCCTCCGGCGACAGGTTGCCGTTGCGCTGGGCGTCCAGCGCGAAGTCGACCATCATAATGGCGTTTTTCTTCACAATACCGATTAACAGCATAATCCCGATGAGCGCGATGAGGCTGAACGGCGCGCCGAACAGCTCCAGCGCCAGCAGTGCCCCCACGCCCGCCGACGGTAGCGTCGAGAGAATGGTCAGCGGGTGAACGTAGCTCTCATACAGAACGCCCAGCACAATATAAACCGTAGCAATCGCCGCCAGAATCAAAATCACCTGCGAGTTCATCGTCTCCTGGAACACCTGCGCCGTGCCGGCAAAGCTGCCGCGCACGGTGGACGGTACGCCAAGCTGCGTCATGGCGCGGTTGATAGCATCGCTGGCCTCTGAGAGCGACGAGCCGGTTGGCAGGTTAAACGAAATGGTCGAGGCCGCCGAAAGGCCCTGATGGTTAACCGACAGCGGCGCATTTGACGGCTGCCAGCTGGCGAAGTACGACAGCGGGATGGCCTTGCCGTCGCTGTTGATGACAAACATCTTGTCCAGCGCGCTGATGTCCTGGGTGTAGCGCGGGTCAACCTCCATCACCACCTTGTACTGATTCATCGGCTGATAGATGGTAGAAATCTCGCGCTGACCAAAAGCGTTGTTCAGTAGGCTGTTAGCCGCTGCCACGTCAATGCCCAGCCGCGACATGGTTTCGCGGTCGTAGGTGAGCGCCATCTCCGCGCCGTTGTCCTGCTGATCCGAGTTGACGTCCGCCAGCGCCGGCAGGGCGGCCAGCGCTTTACGGATCTTCGGCTCCCACTCGCGCAGGGCGGCTAAATCATCCGAGAGCAGAGTGTACTGATAGCTGGCGTTGGCCTGACGACCGCCGACGCGGATATCCTGAACGGCCATCAAAAACAGATTCGCGCCCGGCTCTTTGGCGAGCTTCACGCGCAGGCGGTCAATCACCTGCTGCGCGGTAAGATTTCGCTCGTCGCGGGGCTTGAGGGTAATAAACATCATCCCGCTGTTGACGCGCGACCCGCCGGTAAAGCCGGTGACGTTATCTACCGCCGGGTCTTCACGAATGATCTTCATAAAGTCCTGCAGCTTGCCGCGCATCGCCTGGAACGAAATGCTCTGGTCGGCCTGAATACCGCCCATCAGCACCCCGGTATCCTGCTCCGGGAAGAAGGTTTTCGGGATGGTGATATACATCCAGACGTTCAGGCCAATGGTGGCGATAAGCACCAGCCCGACCAGACGCGTATGGTTTAGCACCCACTTCAGCGATGTACCGTAGCCTTCCTGCATCGCCATCAGGACACGACCAAAGCCTTTACGGCGCGGCTGGGTGTGGGGCTTGCTGCGCTTGAGCATCCAGCCGCACATCATCGGCGTGAGCGTGAGCGAGATAACCAGCGAGATACCTATCGCCACGGAGAGCGTGACGGCAAACTCGCGCAGTAATCTGCCCGGCAGCCCGCCCATCAGCAGCAGCGGCAGGAACACCGCCACCAGCGACAGGCTCATGGAGAGCACGGTAAAACCAACCTCGCGCGTCCCTTGCAGCGCCGCCTGCAGCGGCTTCACGCCCGCTTCCAGATGGCGGGAGATATTCTCCAGCACCACGATGGCGTCATCCACCACGAAGCCGGTGGCAATCGTCAGCGCCATCAGCGACAGGTTGTTAAGGCTAAAGCCGCACAGGTACATGGCGGCAAAGGTGCCAATCAGCGAGACCGGCACCGCCACCGCCGGGATCAGCGTCGCACGGCCTGAGCGCAGGAACAGGAACACCACCAGGATCACCAGCGCCACGGAGATGATCAGCGTCTGCTCCACCTCTTCAAGCGAGGCGCGAATGGTCGGGGAGCGATCCTGTGCAATCTGCAGATCGATGGCCGCCGGAATGGTCTCCTGCAGCTCCGGCAAGCGCTCGCGGATGCTGTTGACCGTCTGGATGATGTTGGCTTCCGGCAGCTTGCGGATCATCAGCAGGATCGCCGGTTTGGCGTTGGTCATCCCGGCGTTACGCACGTCCTGCACCGAATCGGTGACGCTGGCAACGTCGCTCAAGCGCACCGCCGCGCCGTTGTTGTAATGAATAATCAGCGGCTGGTATTCCGCGGCGGTTTTCAGCTCGTCATTGGTCTGGAGCTGCCAGCGGTGGCTGCCGTCCTCAATCGCCCCCTGCGGTTTGCGCACGTTGGCATTGCTGATGGCGGAACGCACGTCGTCCAGCGACACGCCCTGATTAAACAGCGCCTGCGGGTTCAGCCCCACGCGCACGGCGGGCAGGGAGCTGCCGCCGACGTCAACGTCACCCACGCCGTCAATCTGGGCGATGGTCTGCGCCAGCTGCGTAGAGGCGAAGTCGTACAGTTGACCCTGCGAGTAGGTGTCCGAGGTGAGCGTCAGGATCATGATCGGCGCGTCGGACGGGTTGGCTTTACGATAGGTCGGCCGGCTCGGCATACCGCTCGGAAGCAGGCTTTGTGCGGCGTTGATCGCTGCCTGCACGTCGCGGGCGGCACCGTTAATATCCCGGTCGAAGCTGAATTCCAGAATAATGCGCGTGCTGCCCAGCGAGCTGCTGGAGGTCATCTCGTTGACCCCTGCAATGCGCCCGAGCGAACGCTCCAGCGGTGTGGCGACCGACGAGGCCATGGTTTCCGGCGACGCGCCGGGCAGCGAGGCGCTGACCATGATCACCGGGAAATCCACCTGCGGCAGCGGGGCCACCGGCAGCAGCCGGAAGCCGAGCACGCCGCACAGGGTGATGGCGACGGAGAGTAAAATTGTCGCCACCGGGCGGTAAATGAAGAGGGCGAAAAACTTCACTTACGCCTCCTCTTCACGTTTCGGGAAGCGGCTTTTCGCCCACAGCGCCAGGCGGTCAAACAGCAGGTAGATCACCGGCGTGGTAAAGAGCGTCAGCACCTGGCTGACCAGCAGACCGCCAACCATGCCGATCCCCAGCGGGCGGCGCAGCTCAGCACCGACGCCGGTGCTGAGCATCAGCGGCAGCGCGCCCAGCAGGGCGGCGAGGGTTGTCATCAGGATCGGACGAAAACGCAGCAGACAGGCCTGGAAGATGGCATCGCGCGGCGACATCCCCTGCTCGCGCTCGGCGGCCAGGGCGAAGTCGATCATCATGATGGCGTTTTTCTTCACAATACCGATAAGCAGGATAATGCCGATGATGGCAATGACGTCCAGCTCGCTGCCCGCCAGCATCAGCGCCAGCAGCGCCCCCACGCCTGCGGTCGGCAGTGTAGAGAGGATGGTGATCGGGTGAATAAAGCTTTCGTACAGCACGCCGAGCACGATGTACATCGCGACCACCGCCGCGACGATCAGCCAGACGGTGTTACCCAGCGCGACCTGGAACGCCAGCGTGCTCCCCTGGAACTGGGTCTGAATATCGGACGGGAAGCTGAGTTCTTTTTCGGCGCTCAGAATGGACTCTACCGCTTCGCCCAGCGAGTATCCGTCCGGCACGTTAAACGAAATGGTGGTGGACGGGAACTGATCCAGGTGGTTGATCGACAGCGGGGTATAGCGCTCCTCCACGCTGGCAATGGCGCTTAACGGCACGATCCCGCCGTCTTTACTGGTCAGGCGCACCGAGTCCAGCGCGGCGAGGCCTGGCGTGTTATCCGTGTTGTGCTCCAGCACCACGCGATACTGGTTCGCCTGGGTGTAGATGGTGGAAATCAGGCGCTGACCAAAGGCGTTATACAGGGCGTTGTCCACGTCCGCCATGGTAATGCCCAGACGGCTGGCGGTGTCGCGGTTGACGTTCACGTACGCCGCCAATCCCTTGTCCTGCCAGTCGCTGCTGACGTCCGCGAGCTGCGGCAGCGCTTTCAGTTTTTCCACCAGCTGCGGCACCCAGGTGCTGAGGGCATCCAGCGTGGTCGCCTGTAGGGTGAACTGATACTGCGTGCGGCTGACCTGGGTATCAATGGTTAAATCCTGAATGGGCTGCAGGTAAAGCGCAATGCCCGGCACCCGCGCGACGGCGTTTTGCAGACGCGCAATGACGGCGTTAACGCGGTCGTCGCGGTCATCCAGCGGCTTGAGGTTGATCTGCAGGCGCGCGCTGTTGAGCGACGGATTGGTACCATCCACCCCCACGTAGGCGGTCAGGCTCTCCACCGCCGGGTCCTTCATAATGATTTCAGAGACCTGCTGCTGGCGCTGCGCCATATTGGCGAATGAGACCGACTGCGGGGCTTGAAGCGTGCCCTGAATAATGCCGTTGTCCTGGATCGGGAAGAAGCCTTTCGGAATGAAAATCCACAGCATCACGCTGAGCGCCAGGGTACCCAGCGCCACGCCGAGCGTTGCCCACGGATGGTTCAGGACTTTCGCCAGCACGCGACCGTAAGCGGCAATGATCCGGTCAAACATGCGCTCGGAGGCGCGCGAGAAGCGGTTTTGTTTGCGCAGGGACGCGTGGCTCAGCATGCGGGCACACATCATCGGCGTCAGGGTCAGCGAGACCACTGCAGAGATCAATATGGCGACCGCCAGCGTCACGGCAAACTCGCGGAACAGACGTCCGACGATATCGCCCATAAACAGCAGCGGAATCAGCACCGCAATCAGCGAGAAGGTCAGCGAAATAATGGTAAAGCCGATTTCGCCCGCGCCCTTCAGCGCGGCGGCTAAGGGCTTCTCACCTTTTTCGATATAGCGCGAAATGTTCTCGATAACGACGATGGCGTCATCCACCACGAACCCGGTGGCAATGGTTAGTGCCATCAGCGTCAGGTTGTTGATCGAAAAATCGAGGAACACCATCACCGCGAAGGTGCCGACCAGCGAGAGCGGCACGGCGACGGCGGGGATAATGGTTGCCGGGACGTTGCGCAGGAACAGATAGATGATCATGACGACCAGCGCAATCGCCAGCATTAGCTCAAACTGGGTGTCGGTAACCGACGCGCGAATGTTGGTGGTGCGGTCGGAAAGAACTTTCACGCTGACCGATTTCGGCAGGCTTTCGATCAGCTGCGGCAGCATGGTGCGAATGCTGTCGGCGGTGTCGATGATGTTCGCGCCAGGCTGGCGCTGCACGTTCATCACGATCGCCTGCTGCTTGTTGGCCCACGCCCCCAGCCAGCTGTTTTCCGCCCCTTGCTCAACGGTCGCCACGTCGCCCAGACGGATCGGCGCACCGTTCTGGTAGGCTACAATGAGCTGACGGTATTCATCGGCAGACTGCATCTGGTCGTTGGCGGAAAGCGTCACGGCGCGGGTTGGGCCGTCCAGCGAGCCTTTCGCCGAGTTGACGTTAGCATTGCTGATGGCGGTGCGGATGGTTTCGCTGGTCAGGCCCAGCGCGGCAATGGCCTGCGCGTTCAGCTTCACGCGAACGGCCGGGCGCTGGCCGCCTGCCAGCGTAACGAGGCCCACGCCCGAGACCTGCGAAATTTTCTGCGCCACGCGTGTTTCAACCATGTCTTCCACCTGCGTCATCGGCATGGCGGAGGAGGTGACGGCGAGCGTCATGATCGGCGGATCCGCCGGGTTCACCTTGCTGTAGACCGGCGGGTTAGGGAGGTCAGACGGCAGCAGGTTGGTGGCGGCGTTGATGGCGGCCTGTACCTCCTGCTCGGCGACGTCCAGCGAGAGCGTTAGCTGGAACTGCAGCGTCACGACGGACGCCCCTCCGGAGCTTTGCGAGGACATCTGCTTCAGGCCAGACATCTGCCCAAACTGGCGCTCCAGCGGTGCGGTAATGGCGGACGTCACCACGTCCGGGCTGGCACCCGGATAGAGCGTTACCACCTGAATGGTTGGATAATCCACTTCCGGCAGCGCCGACACGGGCAAGAAGCGGTAGCCGATAATCCCGGCCAGCAGGATCGCCACCATCAACAGCGTAGTGGCGACAGGTCGCAAAATAAACAGGCGTGAAGGCCCACCTGTAGAGCCTGGTGGCATCACCTGCATCAGGCTTTCGCTCCCTGTTTCGCCGGTTCAACCACTTCCACTTTCGCACCTTCGGTCAGGCGGTCGATGCCGTCTGTCACCACGCGGTCGCCAGCGGAAAGCCCGGCGGCGATCACCACCGTCTGGCTGTCCTGAATCCCGGTTTTCACCAGATGTTTACTGACTTTATTGTCGCTGTTCAGTACCCAGACGAAGTTACCTTCGTTACCCATCTGCAGCGCAGCCGTTGGGATCACCACCGCGTTCTCTTCGGTCGCGACCAGCATTCGCGCATTGACGAACTGGTTCGGGAAGAGGGCATCGTCCTGGTTGTTAAAGCGCGCCTTCAGCTTGATGGTACCGGTCGTTGTGTCGATCTGGTTATCCAGGCTGAGCAGAGTACCTTCGCTCAGCTTCTGCTTGTTGGTGCGGTCCCAGGCTTCCACCACCAGCCCCTTTCCGGCTTTTTGCGCCTGCACCACGGTGGCAATTTCGCTTTCCGGCAGGGTAAAGACCAAATCGATAGGGTGAGTCTGGGTGATGACTACGATGCCCGTGGTGTCGCCGCTGGAGATCTGGTTGCCGATATCGACCTGTTTCAGGCCCACGCGTCCGTCAATCGGCGCGGTAATGCGGCTCCAGTCCAACTGCAGCTGTGCGCTGGCGACGGCGGCTTCGTCGGCTTTGAGGGTGCCCTGCGTTTCGCTGACCAGCGACTGCTGGGTGTCCAGCTCCTGACGTGACACGAGGTTGGTTTTCACCAGCTGCTGGTAGCGCGCTAAATCGCGGCGAGCGTTGGCGAGGGTAGCTTTGTCTTTCGCGAGCTGGCCCTGCGCCTGGGCGAGGGCAACCTTGAACTGGCTCGGGTCGATTTCCGCCAGTAAATCACCCGCTTTGACCTGCTGTCCTTCCTGGAAGTGAATGGCCTGAAGCTGGCCGTCGACGCGGCTGCGCACCGTCACGGTGTTGGCGGCGGTAATGGTCCCGAGGCCGGTAAGATAGCGAGGAACGGCCTTGTTTACCGCCGTTGCCGCCTGTACCGGTGCCAGCGCACCGCCGCGCATACCGCGACGGCCTCCGGCGGCTGGGCCCTGCGACGCGCTCTTGGCACCGGCGGGTGCCGGGGCGTTAGCGGATTGGCTGTGCCAATACCAGGCGGCGGCAAGGGCCACCACAATGATGCCAGCGGCGATTGCCCAGCGGGATTTGTTACTGCCTTTCATCGTTATACGTTCTCATCCTGAAACACTTCGGGGAATGATACTAGTTTAGTCAGCTAACACAGCGGAAAAATGGAGGAAATATGGAAGACTGTCAGGAATGGTCTGAGTGTGGCGATCTTTTTAGCCGGGTGGCGCTTCGCTTACCCGGCCTACGGTTCGAGGATTTTGTAGGCCGGGTAAGGCGAAGCCGCCACCCGGCACAGCAGCACTACCTAAACATCACCTGCGCCCAGCGCGCCAGCCCTGCGGTAACGGAGCCAAAGTCATCCCCACCGGCAATCGGAATGCCCGGCAGCTGTTCTGCCAGCGCTTTCTTGATCAGCGGCGAACGGGCGCTCCCCCCGGTCAGATAGATAACGTCCGGCTTCTCTTTGCCGTTTTCCAGCGCCAGCTGCACCTGTTCCAGAATGCGCTGCAGCGGTTGAGCAAGTGCGGTTTCCAGCCCATCCTGCGAAATCGCCGTAGCCAGATCGTCGCTGATAAACGGCAGCGAGACCGCATGTTCTGCGCGGTCGGAAAGCGCAATTTTACTCTCTTCCGCAGTACGTACCACCCGGTAGCTCAGGCGCTGACGCCACACTTTATACAGCAGCGCGACCTTGTCGGCGTCCTGGGCGTCGCGCACCAGATCGTTCAGGAAGCGGCCGTTCGCGGTGCTGTAAAAATCACTTTGCGCAGGCACGTCGTTAATGGCAATCGCGTTCCACCACGGCAGGATCGGCAGGGCGATGCCTTTTTCCGTTTGGCCGCCCATGCCGAGCAGAGGCATCAGGCTCTTGAATGCCAGCGCGATATCCAGATCGTTACCGCCTACGCGGCAGCCGCTGTGCCCGAGCAGGCTATTTTCACGATCGCGACGGTTATGCCATTCTGGCCCCATCAGCAGCAGCGAGCAGTCCGTGGTACCCCCGCCGATATCCACGACTAATACGCGTTTTTCTTCCGTCAGCGTGGCTTCAAAATCCAGCCCCGCGGCAACCGGCTCATACTGGAACACCACGTCGCGGAAGCCCGCGCGGTGCGCTGCACGCTCAAGGATCCCCTGCGCCTGCTGGTTGGCCTCGTCGCCGCCCAGCCCCTGGAAGTTGATCGGGCGACCAATCACCGCCTGGGTGATGGCATCCGGCACCTGGGTCTGCGCCTGATTTCTGATGTGCAGCATCATGGCGCACACCAGATCTTCAAACATCGCCACCTGCTGCGGCTTCAGGCCGCTGGCACCCAGGAAGGATTTCGGTGATTTGACGAAGTAAACCTCTTCCGGATCTTCAATATAGTGACCGAGCGAGGAGAGGCCGAACTGCACGCTGGACGGCGTAACGTCGATATCTTCTTCACGGTTAAAGCTGACCGCGCGGCGCAGCAGCGCCTGGGTTTCCGCTGCGGTAGCAGGAACCTGGTGATGGCGGAACAGCCATTCGCTGACCGCTTCGCGCGTTGGCGCGCAGAGCATTGACGGCAGCAGCGTGCTCTCTTTCTCCATTTTCAGGAGCTGCGGCTGTCCGTTTTGCATAATCGCAACCGAGCAGTTTGCCGTACCGTAGTCGAATCCAATAAACACGATAAATCCCCATGCCAGTGAGAAGGGGCGAGACTTTAACGAAATGTCTTCATGGCGACAACAGGAATATGAAAGCAAGGCGAAACAGGACCTTTCCGTTTATGCTGTGGAGAACCCAAAAGGAGAGACGATGTACACCCTGACCTGGCAACCCCCTTACGACTGGCAGTGGATGTTTAGCTTTCTTGGCGCGCGTGCGGTCACGGGCATTGAAACCGTCACGGGCAACTACTACGAGCGCAGTTTCGCCTGCGATGGCCATCGGGGTGTCTTTCGCGTGACGCCAGATACCGCGGCCCATACGCTGGTCGTGACGCTCAGTCCGGGACTTATCCCGGTTGCACAGACCTGCCTTGAACGTATAGCGCGCCTGTTCGATCTCGCCTGTAACCCACAGCTCATCGCGGATACGCTGGGCGATCTCGGTGCCGCGCGGCCGGGGTTGCGTTTGCCAGGGGCAATGGATGCCTACGAACAGGGCGTTCGGGCCATTCTCGGACAGCTGGTGAGCGTGGCGATGGCGGCGAAACTGACGTCGCGCGTGGTGGCGCTGTGCGGCGAACCGGTGGCGGATTGTCCGGGCTATCTCTGTTTCCCCACGCCGGACGCGCTGGCGGCAGCGGATCCAATGGCGCTGAAAGCCTTAGGCATGCCGGTAAAGCGGGCGGAGTCGTTGATTCATCTGGCACAGTCGGCGATCGACGGGACGTTTCCGCTTTCCCCGCCCGCGGATATTGAGGCCGGGATGAAGGCGCTACAGCAGCGGCCGGGAATTGGTCGCTGGACGGCAAACTATCTGGCCCTGCGCGGGTGGCAGGCGAAAGATGTCTTTCTGCCGGATGATTATCTGATTAAGCAACGCTTCGCGGGCATGACGCCCGCGCAAATCCGTCGCTATGCCGAACGCTGGCAGCCGTGGCGCTCCTATGCGCTGTTACACATCTGGTATACCGACGGCTGGTCACCCTTAATTGATGGCGAAGTAACTGGTATTCAGCAGTAGCTCCAGCGGCTGCGCTTCAGCGATGGTATCGCCGTAAATGAAGTCGATACCAATGCCTGAAAGCGTATCCATGACGATCGGCTGATGACAGGGTCCCGCCAGGGTTTTCATCCCCAGACGCTGAGCGTGCCCCTGGATAATGGTCACCATCATTTCGTCCATCAAATTGCCGTGAACGTTGTTAACCACGTCGGTATCCAGCATCAGATAATCAGCCATGTTGGGGCTCAGGTGGTTAACGTCATTCATATCGCGTCCCACGTGGCTTAACACCACGCGGCAGCCCGCATGGCGGAGTTTTTGCAAATTACGCTGCGCGTTTTCATCCGGGTTGCGCACCACGTCAACCGGGATAACCAGATGCAGCAGACGGCCGGGCAGCGGGCTTTTCTCAAGCAAATCGAGCAGTTCATCCACCAGCGTGACGCTGGCTAATCCGGCTTCCGAGAGCGGCAGGGCAACGCCCATGCCTTTTGCGGCGACGGGCGCGGCAAAGGTACGGAAGAACTCGTTGAAGATCCGCCTGTCGAGGGCGTGCAGCAGTTCAGGCTCCGCCAGACCTGAGCGGAAGGCATGCTCTTCCTGCATTTCACCCTGGCTGGTCCACAGGCGGAGCGACAGCAGCCAGAAGCTGGCGCTTTCCGGAATGCGCGGGGAGGCCACGCTGCGGGCTATCATCATCAGATGATTGTCTTTGATCATATGCCACTGCTCGTCCAGTGACATCATGCTGCGGTTGCTGTGGATCCGCTCCTGCTGTGGCTCGTAGAGCGTGACCACACCACGACCGCTGTTTTTCGAGGCATAACAGGCGATATCTGCCTGAGACATCACTTCCGCCGCCTGATGGTTACTCTCATCAATCAGCGTGATACCCGCGCTGGCGCCGATCCGGTGCAGCCGTCCTTCCCATGTGAAGTGATAGTTATTGATGGTGTTAATCAGCCGTCCCGCGATATAGCGCGCGCTTTCGAGATTGCAGTCCGGCAGCAGAAGACCAAACTCATCCCCGCCCAGCCGCGCCAGAACATCGCTGGAGCGCAGCATGGTCAGCATGAGGGAGGAGAGTTCCCGCAGAAGGGCGTCGCCCGCGGCATGACCTGCCGTATCGTTAACGGCTTTGAAGCGATCGAGATCGATAAACACCAGCGCATGACGCTGGTGCGTCTCCTGCACCGTTTGCAGCAGACGTTTGAGATGGTTCTCGAAACTGACGCGGTTTGCGAGCCGGGTTAGCGCATCATGGGAGGCGCTATAGCTCAGCTGGCGCAGCATTTTGCGCGACTCGGTCACGTCCTGAATCACCAGTACGGATCCAATATTGTGCCCGTCCAGGGTACTTAATGGAGTGATGCTGTAGTGAATGTCGAAGCTCCCGCCGTTGCGGCAGTTGAGCACCACGTCCTGTTCGATATCGGACCGTGACATATCGCCGCTGTGGATGTTCTCCATCAACGGTCCATTTTCGCCAAAGGTAATGTGCAGCACGCGCAGGATCGGTTGCCCGATGGCCTCGGTTTGCGGCCAGCCGCTCATCTTCTCGGCGACCGGGTTCATAAAGGTGACGTTCATGTCGATGTCGGTACAGATCACCGCTTCGCCGATGGAGTCGAGCGTAATATGCAGACGCTCCTTTTCCTGGAACAGGGCTTCGTTAAGCTGCTTCACCTCGGTCATATCCATATTGATGCCGAGCAGGCGTTCCACCTCGCCCTGCTTGTTCAGCACCCGATTGGCCAGCGAGCGAATGTGGCGAATGCCGTCCTTCACCCGAATGCGAAATTCCAGCTTAAACGGCAGCCTTGCGATTAATGAATCGCGCAGCACTTTTTCAGCATGCTCCCGGTCTTCTGGCACCATGGCGTCATGCCAGAGCTGCCAGGTCGGTTTGATGTGCGGTGGGATTTCGTAAAGCTCGAACATCCGCTTGTCCCAGCTAATAATATCCGGCTCCAGATCCCACTCCCAGATACCAATCCCGCCCGCTTCGTTGGCGAGGGTAATGCGCTCCATCAGGCGTTTATTGACCCACTCGGTTTGTTTCAGGTCGTTAATATCTTCAATCTGGGCGATAAAATAGAGCGGCGTACCGTCAGCATGACGAACAACGGAGACGGCGAGCAGCGCCCAGACAACCTCGCCGTTACGGGTGTAATAGCGTTTCTCCAGCGTGTAGGTATTAATTTCGCCGCTTACCAGTTGCTCAAGTTGCTCCAGGTCGGTGTTCAAATCTTCAGGCCAGGTCAACTGCTGAAAGGTGAGGGACTGAAGCTCCGTCTGACTATAGCCAAGGAAATTGCATAACGCTTTGTTGGCCTGCAGCCACTGGCCTTCGATCCCCACCAGCGCCATCCCGATGGCGGAATACTCCATCGCATTACGAAAACGCTCTTCGCTTTCGGTAATGTGCTTGCGTTCGGCGCGAAACGCGTACATCACCATAGTCATGACGTTTGCGGGCAGCAGCATCATCAGGAAGGGGAGCCAGGGGGCATTGAACGCAACGATAACATTCTGCGGCGTTATGGACGCCGGATTTCTTGCCATCATCAGGGAGACCATCATGATAGTGGCTAAAAATACCAGGTAGGCTTCCATCCGCGGCAGGCGAACGGCGCTCCACATCAGCAGAACGATGACGCAGGTGAAAGGCCACGGAAGCCAGGTGATCGCCGCCCAGCAGAGAACCAGCGTTATCACCGTCGTCACCAGCGTTTCCAGCAGCAGTTTCGGGTTACGGTGACGCAGCAGGTAGTGTGGTTTAAACAGCAGTCCTAATGGCACCAGCGCCAGCGCGCCGATGGATTCCGACAACACCCAGATGAGGAAATTACGCAGGGGTTCAGTGTTCGGTACCAGTAAATAAACCAGTACCCCGCCCACAAGAGGCGGGATCAACGCACTGCCCACGGCCAGGCGGATCCAGTCGTTAAGGTTCTGCAGCGGGTTGTACCAGGGGAGCAGTTTGCGTAACAGTAACGCCCCAACGCACGCCTCGATAATATTCACAAAGGTATAGACGAGGTTGAGGGATCCCCATGAGAACAGCATCCACGAGGCCAGAATATTGCCGAACGAACAGGCCAACGCAATGCCCGGCCACATTTTCCCGGCGTGGCGATAAAAGGCCACCATCATGATGGACGTCGGGAACCACAGCGGTGCCAGCAGCGTACCAAAGCGGGTCAGCTCGAGTGAAAATAAGGTAAAAATGAAGGTGACCAGGCCCAGGCAGACAAGTCGTAATAAAGGATGTGGGGTGGTAACCAAAACCCGTTGGTATTGTTTATTCATTACCGCTCTATCCAGGGACGCCATGCCGTCAGGAGCGAGGTCCGGGCGCGTGAAAGGATTAATTTCGTTTATGCTAGTACAAACAATTTACAAATCATATGCTGACTGCTCAGATTTTGACATCATAGACTTATTAAATAGTTACTCCGGGAAAAATTCCGGGTGAACGCCGAAAAAGCAGGCATTAAAATTTCACTCAGGGCGTAAAAAGAGACTTTTCAGGCAGTCTCGCATAACCTGCGCTTTCGACTGGTATCACGCCCGCGAAATCCCTATAATTGCCGCGTTTGACGCTCCGGCGTCGTCCTTCCTTAACATCCAGGTTAATCAGGTCGCTAAATTTATGACTGATAAGTCTCATCAGTGCGTCATCATAGGCATCGCCGGCGCATCGGCTTCAGGTAAGAGTCTAATTGCCAGTACGCTTTATCGCGAATTGCGTGAACAAGTCGGTGATGAGCACATCGGCGTCATTCCCGAAGACAGCTATTACAAAGACCAATCCCATCTTTCGATGGAAGAGCGCGTCAAAACCAACTACGACCACCCCAGTGCGATGGATCACAGCTTGTTGTTCCAGCATCTTCAGTCGCTTAAAAACGGTACGGCCATTGAACTGCCGGTCTACAGCTACGTAGAGCACACCCGCACGCAGGAAACGGTTCACATTGAACCGAAAAAAGTCATTATCCTTGAAGGCATCCTGCTGCTGACGGATGCGCGTCTGCGTGAATCGATGAATTTCTCCATTTTCGTCGATACGCCGCTGGATATCTGTCTGATGCGCCGCATCAAGCGCGACGTTAACGAACGCGGTCGTTCCATGGACTCCGTCATGGCGCAATACCAGAAAACCGTGCGTCCAATGTTCCTGCAATTTATCGAGCCATCTAAGCAATACGCCGATATTATCGTGCCTCGTGGCGGTAAAAACCGTATTGCTATTGATATCTTAAAAGCGAAAATCAGCCAGTTTTTTGAATAAGCCGCGCGAATTGTGTACCGTTCAGAGATAACCTGGTTTTGCCCTGCGACCCTACGGTTGCGGGGCACGATGCACGAAAGGAGAAAGTGCCATGCGTCTTTGTGACCGCGATATAGAAGCCTGGCTGGATGAAGGCCGCCTGTCTATCACCCCGCGTCCGCCGGTAGAGCGCATTAACGGTGTCACCGTTGACGTGCGCCTGGGGAATAAATTCCGCACCTTCAGCGGCCACACGGCACCGTTTATCGATCTCAGCGGGCCGAAAGATGAAGTCAGCGCCGCGCTCGATCGCGTGATGAGTGACGAAATCGTCCTTGATGAGGGCGAGGCGTTTTATCTGCATCCCGGTGAGCTGGCGCTGGCAGTGACCTTTGAGTCGGTGACGCTGCCTGCCGATCTGGTGGGCTGGCTGGATGGCCGCTCTTCGCTGGCACGCCTGGGTCTGATGGTTCACGTTACCGCTCATCGTATCGATCCCGGCTGGTCTGGCCGCATCGTGCTGGAGTTCTTCAACGCCGGTAAATTGCCTCTGGCGCTGCGCCCGGGCATGATGATTGGCGCGTTGAGCTTTGAGCCGCTGACCGGCCCGGCAGATCGTCCTTACAACCGCCGTCAGGACGCGAAATATCGCGACCAGCAGGGTGCGGTTGCCAGTCGTATTGATAAAGACTGATTGTTCGTTCACTGAGGATGCCATGAGAAGAGTTCTGACAACGCTGATGATTTTGCTGGTGGTACTGGTGGCTGGCCTTTCTGCGTTGGTGCTGCTGGTTAACCCCAATGATTTCCGTGCTTATATGGTGCGGCAGGTCGAAGCACGCAGCGGGTATGAACTGAAGCTGGACGGGCCGCTGCGCTGGCACGTCTGGCCGCAACTCAGCATTCTCTCGGGTCGTATGTCGTTAACCGCGCCAGGGGCGTCTCAGCCGCTGGTGTCGGCAGACAATATGCGCCTTGATGTGGCTTTGATCCCGCTCTTCTCGCATCAGCTTCAGGTTGACCAGGTGATGCTGAAAGGGGCGGTGATCCAGCTGACTCCCCAAACTGAGGCTGTGCGTAAAGCGGATGCCCCCGTCGCGCCACGCGAAAATACCTTGCCGGATGAGCCGTCTGATACCGGCTGGTCGTTCGATATTGGTAACCTGAAAGTGGCCGACAGCGTGCTGGTCTTTCAGCATGAAGGTGACGAGCAGGTCACCGTGCGCAACATCAACCTCAAGATGGAGCAGGACGCCAACCATATCGCCACCGTGGAGTTCTCCGGGCGGGTCAACCGCGATCAGCGCGATTTGAACCTCTCCATGAACGCTAACGTGAACGCGTCGGACTATCCCCATCGTCTGACGGCGGATGTCCAGCAGCTGAACTGGCAGCTGACGGGTGCAGACCTGCCGACAGCAGGGATTACCGGTCAGGGTACGCTGCAGGCCGTCTGGCATGAAGAAAACAAGCAGCTGGAGCTAAACGCGCTCAACCTGCAGGCCAACGACAGTACCCTGAAAGGGCAGGCGAGCGTCTCGCTTGCTGAAAAACCGAAATGGGTTTTTGACCTGCAGTTCGACAAGCTGAACCTGGAAAACCTGCTGCCACCGCAGCCGAACGCTGCGGCTGACGGCGATGTCGCACAGACAGGGCAAAGCCAGGCCGCGAAACCGCGTCCGGTGATCTCCTCAAATCTCGATCAGCCCAATTACAACGGTCTGCGCGGATTTACCGCCGACATACTGCTGAAAGCCAACAGCGTACGCTGGCGCGGTATTGATTTCACCGACGTCAGCAGCCAGATGTTCAACCATAATGGCCTGCTGGTGATCTCTGAACTCAGCGGCAAGATGGGGGCAGGGCACATGTCGCTGCCGGGGACGCTGGACGTGCGCAAAGACGTGGCCAGCGCTGAGTTCCAGCCGCGTCTTGAAAACATTGAGATAGGGGCGATCCTCAAAGCCTTCAACTATCCGATTGACCTCACGGGGCAGCTGACGCTGGCGGGGGATTTCTCCGGCACGAAGATTGACGCGGAGGCATTTCGCCGCGACTGGCAGGGTCAGGCGCACGTTGAGCTGAAAGACACCCGAATGGAAGGCCTCAACTTCCAGCAGCTGGTGCAACAGGCGGTAGAGCGCAGCAGCAATGTCAAAGCGCAAGAAAACTACGATAGCGCAACGCGTCTCGATAACTTTACCAG
>CAJQZM010035175.1:0-13448 GCA_907164665.1 Colias nastes
CAACACATAATACATGTTTTGTTTTAATGCAAAACATCAATATTATGCAAACAATACACAACGCATAAAAAATAAACAAAGAAAATTTTAAGGTCAGAATAATACGAAATTAAAACAAACATACCGGAAGATTTCAGAACATAAACTCGCGTATGATATACGACTACCCGCAATTTTAAAAAGTCATTAACATCATACCTAAGAGCATTGCACCATTTAAAAGAAACATCAAAATTATGATCGCTTATACGACTTCTACAGAAGCCAAAAATTGTTTATTACACAACAAATAAACCAGACTATAGGACCAAATAATAACTCTGCGGTTGGTTTGTGCCGCTTGGAGCTTTAAAATAGTGCTAATGTGTTACAATAAATTATTGTTTATTTGTAACTAGCTTACCGCCCGCCTTTGTCTAAATCCTAATAAATTATATATTAAAACCTTCCTCTTTAATTACTCTATATATTTAAAAAGAAACGCACCAAAATCCGTTGAGTAGTTTTAAATATTTAAGCATACAAAGGGACATAGGGACAGAGAAAGCGACTTTGTTTTATACTATGTACCTACTGTAGTGATGTGTGGATACGTAGTTAATAGTAGGTAGTTAGTAATATTAATTAATTAATTAATTATTAGCAGCATTTAAAAGCAAATTTGTTTTTCCCCCATCTTATAGTGATATCATTTAAATTACTATTGGTAGACGTAATATTACATTTATCAATTTTGTTTACCACGATTACTATGAACTGTCCTATTTTGTGGAGCCACTAACAAAACAGAAGAAGGTCACGCGTTTGACAGTTCTCGTAACGTCACGACATCTATCGGGTAACTTATTGAATTAAGCATGCTCCAAAAAGACCCAAGCAGACAAAATCAGAGGTGTTCACTCCGCATTTACGGGTAATAAAATAAAACAGCATTTCAAACATCAAACGGGCCGCGTTAGTTTAAAAAAATAACGATACCGACGGACGGTATTTTTATGCTTAACTATAATCACCGATCTGTTATTTATTAATAGGTATCAGCTTTGTGGAGGCCGACTGAAGATTCCTTGCTGAGTATTGCACTAGCTGCGTGCCCTGGCTTTGATCGCATTTAAAAATCTATGTACTATGGAAAGTACATAATATGATGGTTTTAAACGGTTTTCCTAAACAAGATAAATTACTAGGAGATTACTGGCTTGAGCTGTGTGGTAATTGTTCAACCGTTTTTACGTAATTGATTAATAACTAATATAAGCATCTGAACACACATTTGATCATTTGTAGAATATTGTTGCTGCTTCGCGGGTGTTGAAAAGTATTTGTTTTAATATTATAATAACATAAAATAAACTTAAGTGTAGCTGACTAAGATAAAAGTGTATTTAAACTATTTATAAGTAGTTATATTTCAGAGCCTGTGTCAGAGCCATGCGCAAAATATAGAAGCAAAACTGAACATAGAAACTTATTCTATAGAATTCATAATAGTCTACAAAATGTAAGACTGTAATGGCAGATGAATAAATTTATGTAACCTTAATATATAAATAAACTAGCTTACCGCCCGCGGCTTCGCCCGCTTTGTCCTAATAAATTATACACTAAAACCTTCCTCTTGAATCACTCTATCTATTAAAAAAAACCGCATCAAAATCCGTTGCGTAGTTTTAAAGATTTAAGCATACAAAGGGACATAGGGACAGAGGGACAGAGAAAGCGACTTTGTTTTATACTATGTAGTGATAGTGATATTTATACAACTGAGTATGTACTCATATATAGCACAGAAGCTATTAAATGTCATGCATCCAATCACACCTCATAACTTTTATTATTTCTCACTATTTCTGTATAACAAACAAGACAATCTTATTCAAACGTGTCAAAGTAACGTCACTTTATTGATCGTAATAAGGTCGTAAGTGCCAAATGTCCAGAAAATTTCAGGGAATTTATGATGACGGAAACTTCTTTTTCAATTATGTGTCGCCTGAAACTCGTAAAGTTAATAATAAAATGACACAAAGGAGTGACGTTCTGTCTGTTAATAACTGGCAGATGTTAAGGTTATCCATGCTAATAATGCACTAATCTTTTATATATAAATAACATTCTTGTGTCAGTGTTTGTAACCAAGTTGCTACGAAACGGCTTGACCGATTTACATGATTTTTTTTATTATAGGTAGGTCGAGGTCGTGAATTATTATTATGTCCCTAACTGGTATTCTGGCAAAACTAGCTTCTATTAGAAATGCATCCTTTTATAGTGTGCAAAGAAATGTGAGAGGATTTATAGAATTTCACCACTTAAGGGGGTAAAGAAAACACAAAGCTAAAAGTAATCCTACTCATACATAATACTACAGACTATTAAGAATTGGACATTTTAAGATGCAGAAAATAAATAAGAAACTAGAAAATACATTACTTTTACAATTATTTACCACCCAGCACCATTTCAATCCAGCGCAGACTCCCAAAGTACCAATCTTCTTATGAAATCTTAAAAATCTTCATCAATGTATACACTTTCGGGAATATTTATTGCCTCTTAACCGTCGAGACGTTTCTGCAAATTATATATTATGTTCATGTAAAAATATTTTTCTGAGGCGGGAATGACATTTAGCACGAGCGCCGTAAATCCTGTCTCGTTTTTGCTTGAAATCATATGAAATAAAATTATTTATTTAAAAAATAAAAATGTTGTGTGGTTTTATGAAACCACGGTAAAAGTGAAACTTAGGCACAAAATTATCGTATTTGTACGATAATTATCGTACGGTTCGACCGTCACGCGACATGCGCTACACAGACCAAAAAGTTTGAGACGATGTAATAAAAGTTTCACTTTAAAAAGAAAGTTTTTGAAAATATTTAGTTATATTAAATTGACAATTAGCGTAGAAGACGGCTTTATCAATTATAAGTGATCTCTTCCAAACAAGTGATAATGATCAATATCAATATTATAAAACCTTAGATTTTGTTTATTAAAAAAATCTTTTACTAGTAGATAATTTATTGAGGAAGGCTATAATTTCTTCATGCTAAGACCAATAGGAGTAAAGAAATCCAAGTAAAACCGCGGGGAACAGCTAGTATAACTATAAAACTATAAGTATAGAGTATAGAATAAATAAATTTGTAGAGATTCAATGTAATTACGATAACTACCTGCTTTTATCCAAATCGCTTAAGCCATTTTCACACTATTCAGTAAAAACATGCTAATAGACAAGTTACAGTTATTGATCATACAACAGCTATTCAGACAAAGCCACGAGAAAAAAACTTTCTTACTGTAAAATTCATCCTATGTTTGGGTATACAACTATTTTTATATACTAAATAACATCCAAATCGGTACAGTAGTTCGTAAAAGCTAAACAGACAGACTTTCGCATCTATAATATTAATATAGATACATACTACATAATACATAATTTACTTTAAATATATTTAATTTACACACTAATCAATAACCAATCCCATCAAATTAACATATTATGTATTTGCTTCAATTAAAATAACCATAATTATTATAATAAACTGCAAAAAAAACTTGTACCACCAAAATTCTAACAATTTGACTATACATAGTTAATATATCTATATTTGGATCGACCCACACATGACGAGGTGGCCGAGTGGTTAAGGCGTTGGACTGCTAATCCAATGTGCTCTGCACGCGTGGGTTCGAATCCCATCCTCGTCGGTAATTTTTATTTATTTTTTTAATTATTTTGAAGGATTTGATATTTCAATTTCATAAGATAACATGTTTTGTTATTGCTTGATAGTTCAATTTGTTAATTAATAGAACTTGATCAGTGAATCTAATGTAGGAAAATTTCGTAGATTATATTAAGTACGCTATTTTCCAAAATGTTGGTTATCTATCTTTTAGGTATTTCAATATTTTAAATTAATCAATTAACGTTTTTTGGTAGCGAACATTTTGAAATATATTAATGACTAGCTGCTCCGCGCGGTTTCACCCCCGTGGCTCCACTCCTGTTGGTCGTAGCGTGATGATATACACCACTAGTTTTTAATCAGTACAAAAACTTTAAGGACATGTTAGCGAATACATTATTATCATATGTATGATGTAAGAATTACATAATATCGATAAATAGCAAAGATATAATCATTTGTTTATTTAAGAAAGTCTCACTAAAATCATAGACACATTGCAGAGTTCATTGACTTAATCGTTGATAGTATTACCTAACCTTGGACAATAAAATGAAACAAGACATGTAGGTAGTTACTAACTTTATTTATTTTAATTTCCTAAATTCAAATCTCCCCTTCATACTTCATTCGGGCTTAGGACCGGCATAATTACTTTTTTACAATAAATTAAATAGGTACGTAGGTATGTAATTACAAAACAAACAATATCAAAATAAAATAAGCTATTCTGTATTGAAAGAAAAAACGAATTTTGGCGTATTTAAGAAGTTAGAATCAGCTGTATTTACAATACCTAATCTGTATTGAAAGAAAAAACGATTTTGGCGTATTTAAGAAGTTAGAATCAGCTGGTATTTACAATTATCTTAACTATAAACCTTACAAGTATTTCAATTGTCCTTCAAAATGTCCACCACCATTGTCAATACACAGACGTGCACGTTTTATTAAATTGTTTTTTAACGAGAGAAGTAGGTACGTTTTTTTGTCTTTTCACTTCATCCAATATGCGCTGTTTTAATTGATCGACACTAACCGGCTCACTTTTGGGTCTTGTTCACTTAATTTCACTCCACAAAAAGAGGTCCAAGGGTGTGAGATCAGGTGAGCGAGGAGGCCAAGATGCAGGCCCGCCTCGACCGATCCACTGACTTCCAAACTCCGCTGTGAGAAATTCATGAACCGCAGCGTTATTCGACATTCGTACTACGTCGAGGATCCTCTTCAAAATACGCTAGTACATTACACGTAAACATTTTGTGACAACGCCTGCTGGTAAGCATTTACCACAGTTCGTACATTTGGCGATCGAGCGTTCGGGACTCGGGTACTCTTATCTGTACATACGTACTGCTGCACTCGCATTTTCCCCACTCAAAAAGAACGCACGAAGCATAAGTACATAATCCCGTGATGTGAATTGATATGACATCGTACCGGGAAGAACATAAACAAACGCGACGAAAAAAAGCAAGTTTTCACTTCCGCTAACAATTTGACACTGTTTGTCGCGTTGGGGCGGGGGGCCGTTGGGGTGCGACGCGGGCGCAGGCCGCAGAGGGAAAGGGGGTGGCGGGGTGAGGAATGGCGAGCATCGACGCGAGTTTGCCGGAATTTATCAATGGAGCTGTGCCGCGGACCTACTCGAAATCGTACGCTAGAAAATTACAACACAATACCTAGTGTGGGTCATTGATTAAATTATAGGTTTAACAATTTTTACATATTTATGTGGACAATTTTGGGACATTTCTGTTTGTTAGTGTTTTTAATTATTTCTTACACAAATATGATTGGTTAAAGATACTTAACACCCTGTAAAATTTTTTGTACTGATTAAAAAATAGTGGTGTATAGCCTATAGCCTTCCTCGATAAATGAGCTATCTAACACCGAAAGAAATTTTTAAATCGGACCAGTAGTTCCCGAGATTAGCGCGTTCAAACAAACAAACAAACTCTTCAGCTTTATAATATTAGTAAAGATTAATTAATATATGAAATAAATTCCACACTAAGTAATTTTTCAAAGCCGAAATTCTTGTTTTTTTTTCAAAACTAGTTGATAAGGTCACTCAAAAAATGTTAATGAGCAATAATTATAGAGTCCCCTTCTTTTTAGAGACATAAGACACAAACTAATATGTGTGTAAGTATTAATGATAATAATGTTAAATAGTTATTTGATTTTCTTATAATTCAAATTAACGGACGACTTTACCTAGATACAATGCAAGTAAAGCAGCGGCTATTTAAATATCTTTCAATCTATCGTCTCGTATACATACCCAAATACGCGAAGTTTTATTATAACAGAGTTATTTCTGAAATCTAAACACCCTGTTAAATTAATGATACTCCACTTATATCGTGACATTTATTTCCGAGCGGAAAAGCAAGTGTCAACGGACCACTCGGGAACTGTCAAAATTTAAACACACACACTGTCACATTATTCAACAGGCATAGACAAAAAGAAGTCACATAATTCTATAAATACGCAATGCTTTTCAATTTGACACTGGCAAGAAGTCGTTGCCTAAACAAAAAAAATAAACAAAAAATAAAATTAATAGCTTCATTTGATTGTGACACGTCGCACCAACAAGACGTGTGTATTTACGAATAATTTAGTAGCGTTCCGAGTGATATTGTGAATAAAAAATGAATCTATACCGGGGTTTATTGTATCAATTTTTACGCTCGCGTGATATCATGTTGTTTGAGGGCTCATTTGAATTGATTTGATTTACTTATTTATTATCTTGGAAATGGGTTAATCATCATTTTTCGTACATGCAATTTGAATACATTAGTTGTTGTTTTTTTGGTGATGAATATTAATCAAACAAACATTTTGTTTATATTTTAAAGAACTGCTCGTGACTTCTTTCGTAATTAATTAATTATTAGTAAGGGCAACATTTAGATTTTTGATGAACATTTTGTAGAATTTTTGCAGCTTTATCTCACAAAAATGGAATAGTTTATATAACGATAAAAAAAGGACTACCTAGTGAGAGCCGGGAATAGTGGCTTGTTTTAAATCTAGTCTAGATACAGGTTCAACCAACATACACAGCGAAAACTCGTATACACCAAAACCTAGTCGGAATACGTGTAATTTTGGATTTTGATTAACTCGGAACGTGAAACGCAATCAAAAGACTCGAATATCAAAGGGTTTATTACAACCAAAAACCGATTTCAACTCCTTATGTTGCGATATACGTCCATTGATTTAGAATCCACTAAATCTGGACAATCGTTCATAAATACAGAATTTCTATGTTTACGCGATATGTTCGGTTGAAATCAGGGTTGCCAGCTTGTTTATTTAGTTGTTTATGTGCTGAAATATCTGGAAAGTCTTTCGTCATATTGTGTTCAGAAACGTTATGTAAAAGATATTGAAGTTGCTTTGATCCTATTTCTTATATTCAAAAAGGCGCAAAACTTCAGTAAAAATCAGTTTGTTAAAAGTTTAATAACTTCGGCTTACTGACATTATACTAAATACTCTACGATTATGAGGTTTATACTCCTTAATTTTTTTTAATTACCTGTAAGTGACAACCCTAACGCTTACTATTATTCATCGTAAATCGCTCTTATTTTCGGTGATGTTTACGCGATTTCGGATAGAATTAACCCAGTTATTTTGGAATGAATCGTATTTCTTACGGATTATGGTATAATTTGAAATATCCTATTTTTAACTGAATAAGACCATTTTCAAGTTGAATTATTGAAAATTCTCTAATGTATACGTATGCATAAAGTCATAAACATAATATGTCAATTGATGAAATTATCTTGCAAAAAATAGCTTCAAGGAACAGATAAGTACTTAATACATTTACAATTTTTATTTCAAACGATGGCAAACTATTAATCGTAAAAAACATAGATTGTTAATGATTTATTTTCAATCTAATCTATTTGTAATAAATACAATTTAAATACAGGTAAATTAAGGTAAATAGTATTTCTTCCAGATGCGCTAGTTTATGATCACAGTTCATGAAAAACCTGTGATTCCATTAGACCATTATTACAAGAAAATGAGTAATTCCATTCCCAATACTAAATTACCAAGTAATCAGCAGTTCAACAGGATTCATTAATATCGTAGTAGTACCGGAATTGTTTATTTTATTTTTAGATGTTTGGCTGTGTCCGGCTTACAGGAATTTAATTTCGACTAACTCGATTCGGATACGCCAGTGGTTCTCAAGTGCGATACACCTCCAAAGTTTGAGTTTGAGTAACTAAAGAACTACATTTTGTAAAACAAGGCTGCTGTATCTCTTTGTTTATCTGTTCGCGATAAACTCGAAAACGACTGCGTTAATCTTCATTATGTTGTCACTAATGAAAAGCGTGAAGGAGGAAGGTAGAATAGTAAAAACTATGTAATTTGTTAAGATCTTGACGTTTGAGAATAAATAGTTTAGAAAAAAGAGTAACCATTTTAGATTATTGACAATTTATATACCTATGAAAAAGTTATTTATATACCTGAAGTCATATTGAATAACCACAATTCAGAAATATATTAATTTCCATCTGTTTTAAAATATGTATCGCAAAAACTTTACTCGAAGCATTGCAACAGTACATTAATCGAAAGAAGTATAAGGCTTTGCAGAGCTCAAATTTTAATAGAAAAGATAGCTCCCTTCTTATTTAAGCAATCATCAATATAACATATAACTCAAAACCTTGGGTTCTCCACCGAAACTTTGAGAACCGCTGTCCCATTCTAATGAGATTTCAGTCGGAATTGCGAAGGTCATTTTGTTTGTTAAAATTACTCTTTGACATCGTTGATTTTGAATTTTGATAGTGCAAAAAGTTTAATTCTGTTTGCTAGTGTAGTTTACGATTCTGTATCTGTAGGGCGCTTGAATCTCTGCCATTGAGATGTTGAGTGCTCGTGGACATAGTCAAGAGGCGTGTTTAATATGGGTTAGTATAGGGACTGTAATTAGTGTTCTTTTGGCGATGTTTGAGAACTTTAGACTGGCCATTGAGTAGGAAGGGGTATAGTTTAGTATTCGGAATGTTATTTTGTTAATAACAGGCTTGTTTTTATTTGCATAACCATCGAATATTGATTTTGTATTGTTTCTTTAAATGAGAGAAGGAGAATGTCTAAATTTTGGATTGGATATAGAGATATCAGATATCAGTAGGTAGGTATTTAAATGTGTAATATACACATGAAAATTGCGTAAGCTGTTTTGTCAATGTGTAATAATTCGGAATGAATGAACGTAAAAATTGATACATTCGATGTATATTTAATAGTTGGGATCTACAATTCACAAATAAATCTATAATAATAATATAATAATAAATTTATTTATTTCTTTCCAGTACATGTACAGTATTTAAATAACATTAAACAGGCAACAGGTGTGGAAAGCTGGTGCCTATGGTAGGTGTAAACCTGTAATATAGGTCACCAGGTCTCCACCACTCGGATGAACAGAACATTATAATTAAGACAAAGAAAGAAACTATGTAGCTTAAAAATCAAATTACTTTAGTTACATTAGCAAATAAATCTATTATTTATTTTATTTTATTTATAAGCCTTAATCAGACACAACAATAGTAAACAATATGTGCATTTAAAAAAACTTTAAGACTCTGATGAGTCGACATCGGCAGATTGGTCTGTTTGCCCTAATTTGGCAAAGGCCTCCTCCATTCCCTTCCACTCTTTTCTGTTCAGTGCTGTCCGCGTCCATGTTTTTCCCGCTGTTGCTACGATTTCGTCTTCCCACCTTCTAATCTGTCTCCCCCGTTTCCTTTTTCCATTTTTGGGATACCAGAAAATCAATGTTCTATTCCATTTTTCACATCCTCATAATATATGGCCAGTCCATTCCCATTTAAGCTTCCGTGTTTTACATATTACATCTTCTACTTTCGTACGCTTTCTGATTGTTTTATTCCTTACTCTGTCTTTTTTCCTAATATTTAACATGCTCCTTTCCATAGACGTCTGGCATGTCCTTATTTTTGAGGTTTGCGCTTTGGTAAGTGACCATGTTTGGCAGCCATAAGTAAGAACTGGTAATACACATGTGTTAAAAAGCTTCTTCTTAATGTATACATTTGTTTCCTCATTTTTCATTATTTCTTTCAGTCTCCAATAACTTTTCCAAGCAAGACCAATTCTTGTATCTATTTCTTTCGACATAACATTATTTATGGATATCTGTTGGCCTAAATAAGTGTACTCTTTTACATATTCAATGGGTTTACTGTTTAATATAATAGGAGATTCCGTAGCGTTCGTCATGATTTTAGTTTTTGTTATATTCATTGTGAGGCCGACTTTTCGACTTTCCCTCTCTAGGTCCTCTAGCATGCTTTGGAGATGAGTACTTGATTCCGCGAATATAACAATATCATCGGCGAAGCGCAGGTTGTTTAGGTGTTGTCCATGTATATTTAAGCCATATTGATCCCAATCGAGTTTTCGAAAGATCTCTTCTAAGACCGCGGTAAATAATTTAGGGGAAATAGGATCTCCCTGTCGTACGCCTCTGTTTATTTTTATTTCTTTTCCGTGTTTTTCTAATTTTATTTTCGCTGTACTAATTGTGTAAATATTTTTTAGGATTCTGATGTATTTTAATTGAACTCCTTGATTTTTTAAACTTCGCCAGATGTATTCGTGGTCGATTGAGTCAAATGCCTTGTTGAAATCAATAAAACAACAGTAGAACGGTATATTGTATTCTTTATTCTTTTCAAAGATCTGTCTCACTGCGTGTATGTGGTCCAGCGTCGAATATCCTGCCCTGAATCCAGCCTGTTCTCTTGGCTGATTCTCGTCTAGATTCCTGGTTATTCGACGGAGGATGATCTTTGCGAATACTTTATATATATTAGACATCAGGCTAATGGGCCTATAGTTGTTGATTTCATTCTTATCTCCCTTTTTGTGGAGAAGGGTTATTGACGAGTTTGCCCACTGGGTTGGTATGGTTTCCGTGTCCAGTATGTCATTAAAGATATATTGCAGTATTGGTGCAAGAACGCTTTTACACTCCATTAATAGTGCATTACTGATAGAGTCTGGTCCGGGAGCTGTGTCAATTTTTTGTGTTTCTATGGCTTTGATTATTTCTCCTTTTAATATTGGTGGAACAGTTTCGTTGCTCTGTAAGTCAGTTTCGTCGGTTTTAATTTTTTTTGAATACAGGTCTTCGTAGAATTTGGTAGCGATGTTTAATATATCGTATCTTTTGGTCTTCGTCGTGTCCGTTCGGTCTTTCATCTTCGGTATCCAGTTTGTTTTATCTGTCATAAACTTAACAGCTTTTTTAATTCCCCCTGTCTTGACAATATGTTTCTCAAAGATTTTTAGTCTATAACTCTTACGATCTTTTTTCATTTGTGCTCTGATGTCTTTACTTAATTTACCTATTTCCATTCTTATGCTTCTAGATTTATTAGGTATTTTTATTAGATTTAACCGTTTTTCCAAAAGTTCGTAAGTTTTTTCAGATATAGTCGATTTCGTTTTAATTGTTTTTTTGTTTCCAGATTTTGTTATTAATATTTCATAGAGCATATCATATTTTTGTTGAGTAGTTAGGTCTTGAGTAAGCGCTCCTTTCAAAGAATTTAGTTTATCACTAATCGTAGCCGTTGATGTTGCGTTAATTGGCGTTCGAATTTTGACTTTAAAAGGGCGACTGTTGTCTGAACCTGACGATGTATTTAGACGTGCCCGTATCATTCTGTGGTTGCTATTGAAGTTAAGATTTGCGATAGTACTACAGTCTTCGAAGGATTTAGTTTTGTTTGAGAGAATATAATCGATTTCGTTCTTATAACGTCCATCCGGCGATACCCATGTCCATCTCTTTGATATTCTTTTCTTGTATAGACTATTCAGTATTTTCAAGTTATTTTCAAAAGCAAACTCCAATAACTTTTGCCCGTTTCTTGATCTTTTACCTTTGCTGTGAGGACCTAGGATGATGTCTTCTCCTGTTCTAGAAACTCCAACTTGAGCGTTGAAATCTCCCATGACTATGCAATTTTTGTATGTGTATTCATTGATGGTATTGTTTAGAGATAAGTAGAAGGAGTCAATTTCAGAATTAGACGATTGCTCAGTCGGGGAATAAATCTGAATAATAGACCAAATTTCTTTCTTTGGCGGAAGTCTTATGTTTAATATCGCAATTCTTTCTGAAACGCCAACAAATTCCTTGATAAAACTTTTAAGTTCTTTTTTTATTAAAAAACCTACTCCGTGTCTTCCAGGTGTTTCTCCTTTGTAGTACAAAAGAAATTCGCTGTGTTCTTCAATAGCCTCACCCATTCGTCGTACTTCACTAAGGCCTATTATGTCCCACTTAATACGTTGGATGGCTAAAATTAATTCTTGTAAACTCTCATCTAACCTCAATGATAGCGTATTAAATGTTGCTATATGAAAAATTTGTTTCGAATTTCGTTTACTACTTCCTGAAACGATTGGCGCGGATGTGGAATTGATTGGAGGGTAGTGGTCGCTTTTCCCCGCGGTGACCAGCCGTCTTGGGGTGTATTGTTTGGTTGTTTTGATATTTAAAGAAGTTTCGTTTATTTGTTTTTGTTTCCGGTTGCCGATGTCATTTAACAGTTTTTTGACGTTGTTGGAATGGTTAGTGACGAAGATCTTCCTCTAGCAACATAATCCAACATATTTGTTTTGTTAACCTTCTTTGAAGCAGGCATGGTTGCGTGATTTGGTGATTTATTTGGAGATTCGTTGCGATCTCGTTTTCTTTTGTCCTTCTGATCCTCTTTGTTTTCCTTAGTAATCAGTTTATCTTTAACGAGGTAGCAGATTTTACCTTTGGCTCGTTCCTCTTTTAGTTGAGGCAAAAGCTGTCTCCTCTTTTCTAGAACTTCTTTACTATAGTCCTCTTTTATGTAAATATCCGAGTTTAATTTCTTTTTATTCTTGAGAATTTCCATTTTCCTCCAATTTGTTGTGAAAGTTACTAGTATAGGGCGCATGTTTTTATGGTTCTTTTCTCCAAGTCTGTATGCATTATTAATTTCATGATGATTCATACGGATATTCATATTCTTATCAAGCAATTTTATAATCAGATCAATTTGGGACTCATAACGATTTTCTTCTTTTACGCCAAAAAATATGAGGTTGTTTCGTCTTCTATCTTCTTCCATAGTTTTGATTTTATCTTGTAGTTTCTTAACATCCGTTTTTAAGTTTTTATTTTCTTCCGTAAGAGCAATTAGTTTCTCATTTATGCTTTCTGTAACGTTTTTAGTGACTGCTTCTGTTATTTCTCTTGTTTGTGCCGCCATTTGTTCCTTCAATTTTACCCAGAAATTTTCCATTTCTTTTTCCATAATTTTGGGGAGATATATATCGAATGGCAATACTGAATTTAATTTGGTAACCCCGAATTGTAGTTGGCAATTCTGAATTTAATTTGGTAACCCCGAATTGTAGTTGGCAACACTGAAGTTTATGTTGGAAATGTAGGTTGGTGCTGTCAATGTCTATAGTCTATGGAATAATTTTTGTTAGGTTGGTACTTTGAACTGTCACTTTTGAAAATGACGTTATTGTTATTGACAATAACCACACTTTTTCGTTTTATTGTTTCTGTATAAACACTTCACTTTTGCACTGTTCTCTTGTAATTATTAGTTTATTTTATTCATTGCACATAATATTCACTATTTATGA